>JBBGZY010000984.1:1322500-1577500 GCA_037952925.1 Lithobates clamitans | reverse complement strand
AACCCTTCCCTCCACCCTTCCCTCCACCCTTCCCTCCACCCCAGCAGAGGCTGATGAGGAGCAAGCTGGGTCTTCCATCCTGGATGAACCGGATATGACCATCTGGAGTCAGGTAAATTATTTTAACAAATATTTACTGTACTAATATTAATGATGTTAACTGGATGTTATAATTGTCTCAAATAATTTAGCACTCCAAATTGTGTATACATATCAAATGATAGTAGTGACTAAATATGTTTGGCACCTGCTTGAAATAATTAGGGTGTCTGATTAGACTCTTTTATTAAAGAGATGTATTCACATTGAATTTGCTAGTCATGAGAAGCAAACTGTGTGTCATTGATGAACCCAAAAAAAGAAACTAAAACTATTGTCCTTTTTTTATACACAGGATGAGTCCATCCAGGAGGAATGTGGGGAAAGTGGCAGGCAGGAGGAGACCGGGCCCATGGACAGCCTGGAGGAGGCCGGATTCACCATCATCCTGGAGGAGGCTGGGCCCAGTGTCAGGCAGGAGGTGGCTGCTCCCAGTGAGGTGGCTGGGCCAAGTGAGGTGGCTGGGCCAAGTGAGGTGGCTGGGCCCAGTAGGAGCCTCACCCAATCCCAAGTGCCTCCCCTCCACCTTCCCAAAAAAAGGGCCAGGAAGGGGATGGTCACACAGGACGCGTCCCTGCGCCTCATGCAACAGGCCACCCGTTTTTTAACAAGCCCCCCCGAAGCGGAAGAAGCCTATGGCTGCTACTTAGCCAGCAGGCTTCTTCAGATGGATTGGGAGCAGCGCCTCATTTGTGAGCGCCTATTTGGGGAAACAATCCATAAGGGGCTGCAGGGCACGCTAACAAAAAACACCCAACTACATGAGGCAGCCCCCCCCCCTCCTCCTCCTCCTCCTCCTCCTCCTCCTCCTCCTCCTCCTCCTCCTGCCACAACTGAAACACCAGAGCCACAGCCTCAAAAGAAGGCTACAGGGAAGGCTGCAGGGAAGGCTGCAGGGAAGGCTGCAGGGCAGCGTGGAGGAAAGGCTGCAGGGAAGAGAAGAAAGTGATGACCTGGGTTCAGTCTGGTCTGACAGAAGACGCAGGCTGTTGTAGGACCACAGTCTGGGGACATCTAGATCATCTGCTGGTGCTGTTGATCTCTGGGATTCTTGGACCAGATTGTGCTCCCTCTTATATGGACTCCTCAAGATCCCAATTTTCTTGTACACCGACTTTTTCCAGCGTTGACTTCCTCTTTATTTTATTTTGACCATGAATAAATGGATCTTTTTTGAGTTTAGCAAAAGACTTTATGTGTTTTCTTTTAAATCATTGATTTTACACACAATGTTAAATTAACAAGGGACAACAATCTCATTGAGTTTTAAAAAAACACACCAAAAATACATTACTAATGTTAAGAATGTTCAAGTGGTAAGTCTTGAAAAAAAAAAATATACATAAACAAAAACGGTGCTTTGGGTTAACTTTATCTAAAAAATAAAAAATAATCACTAGAAAAAAAAAAAAAAGAATAATGGGTTCTTTGTGGTAACTTTACAAACCTAAAAAAAAAAAAAAAAAATAAGGGAAAAAGTATTATTAGTATGGAAACATTGTTTATAAAAAGCATACTATATCATTCATGAGATCAAAGAGAAAAATAATTCAGAAATCAGTTTGGGAGAACTCTGATTATGAACAGCAAAACACCTTCGTTCTTTAGAGCATTCGTAAAGAAGAAATAAAATGCGCTGCATTCAACGATCACAGATTTTGCAGCGTGATGAATGTGCTACCTACAATACGAACACTAGTTTTACTAGACCGAGTGCTTCCGTTTAGTTTTTGCTTATGAGCATGCGTCATTTTTTTGTCCGTAGGACTAGCATACAGACGGGCGGACTTCGGGGTCCGTCGTAGTTACGACGTAAAGATTTGAAGCATGTTTCAAATCTAAAGTACGTCGGATTTGAGGCTAAAAAAGTACGTTGAAAGTCCGAAGAAGCCCACACACGATCGGATTACCAGCCAGCTTTAGTCCGTCAGCGTCCGTTGGACTTTTGTAGACGAAAAGTCCGACCGTGTGTACGCGGCATAAGGCCGCATACATATACATATATTTTCGAGTGGACTGGTCCGACAGACTTTCCAGCGGACTTTCGACGGACTTTTGACGGACTTCCGAAGGACTTTTTAACGAACGGACTTGCCTACACACGATCACACCAAAGTCCGACGGATTCATACGTGATGACGGACATCGGACTAAAATAAGGAAGTTGATAGCCAGTAGCCAATAGCTGCCCTAGCGTCGGTTTTTGTCCGTCGGACTAGCATACAGACGAGCGGATTTCTGGGTCGGGCGAAGTTACAACGTAAAGATTTGAAGCATGTTCCAAATCTAAAGTCCGTCAGATTTGAGACTGGAAAAGTCCGCTGAAGGTCCGGTGAAGCCCACACACGATCGGATCGTCCGCCGGATTTGGTCTGTCGGCGTCCGTCGGACAGGTCCGGTCGAAAAAGTCCGACCGCGTGTACGCTGCATAAGATTCAGGAGGGCAGGATTTGCAATATGCAGATCACGAACATGGGAACATGACCTCAAACTAGATGGTGGGAAGTTCAAAGCTAACCTTAGAAAGTTGTTCATGCTTGAAATAGTAATGAGTTTGGGTTGTCAATGACATTGACCTAATATGGTCATGTGGCCATAATAGGGGCAAATATAGTTTTGGACAAAATCCAAGCTGATTCCTAGCTATGAACAGACTTTCAACATTGAATTAGTCAACAATAGGTGAATGAAAATATTGGACAAGCATAGATCTATAAAAAAGTTTTTTAAAAAAATTGAAAGGGGCAGACTTAATGAACCACTTGGTCTTTTTTTCCTGCCACCACTCTTCAAATTTTCTCAGTTCTAGGCAATGTCCTTATCCAAAATGAAAAGGATAGTTCAAGGTAATTATTGCAATGACTGTCTCCCTTTTCTTTATCGATAAAGAGCTTACAAGGAAGTGGGAATTTTCCTCAAATATTAATTTACAGTACTTACTTTTTTAAATAGCTCGGCCATGTTCAGGTGTGTTTCTGACTCACCAGGCCACAAATATAAAAGTGTAAAAAAGGAGCTCCTCCTAGTACTTTTAAATCCTCTGATCTGTAATTTTTGTTTCTCCTGCAAACCTGCTGATATTTTGGCTTCTGCTGCTTGTCACCTACCATAATCTGTACCATAATCTGTTCCTATGGATCAACTCTTTCTGAACACAACCTGCCCAAAAGCAGATTGTGTTTGGCTTTTGGAGCTTCACTCAATGGCTTCTTTAAAGGAGTATTAAGTAAAGACCAGACACTCTTGGAATAAAATTTACTTTACATTTATGACCATTATTGTATAGCAGAAGAGTATCCAATACAGCTGTATAAAGTATGTTTGGAGTAGTAAGCATCAGGGACAAATTGCTACTCACCTTTATTGTTTATTGACTGGACAGGAGTGTTTCTGTCTACTGGTACCATATCTACCACATGTACACACTTTGTTGTACAGCTAAGTGCATTTTGGTCCAGTTAAGGCCCATACAGACAATCAGACTTTTTGACAACAAACATGCAAATTAGCTGTTTTAAGGCAACATCCGACCGTGTGTACGCTCCATCAGACAAACTTTTTCTGTGCGAACATACAAATGTGGCGGTAACAAAAGTCCTACGTCGGCAAGTCTGATCGTGTGTACACAAAACCATCGGACTTTAGTACAAAGTACAAACACGCATGCTCAGAACCAATGATCAAAAGATCAGACAACATTACAGAAGTTGACTAAAGGGTGGCACTGTAGAATTGAACGTCCTCTTTTGAAGCGTCGTCAGTACGTTGAAACGTCACTACGTTCGTGTTTGTTGCCTAAAAAGTCCTGCCGTGTGTATGCAATACAAGTTCATGGCCAACGCCCTATGGAAAGAAATCCACGGAAAAGTTTGTTTAAAGTCCGATCGTTTGTACAAGGCTTAAGAAGACCTGTAAAAGCATTAACTGCTAAGATTAAAATAAAGGTAGATGTAAACCCTAACTGGGTGTCATTTAGTTTACTTAAGCACTGTTAGCGGGATTTACTAAAACTGCTGCAAAAATTGCGCGTAGTAACCTATCAGCTTCTAACTTCAGCTTGTTCAATTAAGCTTTGACATTAAAACTTAAAAGCTGATTGGTTACTATGCACAGCTGAACCAGATTTTGCCATTTTGTTCCCATAAAATATTGTTTGTATTGTATATTGCACCCATTCTCAATCTCGGTTCCATGGAGCCCTTGGATTCCTCCAGGGATGGCTAGGAGTTTTTTGAGCTGTAGCTAACTGACCTCCCAACTGTTGGTATCTGCATAGTTCCAGATCCATCGCCACTTGGCAGAGCCAGCAGTATGGCCGCAAGGGTGTCATTCTGGCCACCCCTGTAAGGGTGTGCATACTTCCTACTTACAACCACCAATGTAAGGGGCATTTTCCCAATGACCCTAAATCAGTTCATCTTACTAGGGGTTCCCTGAGACCTGAAAATAATGTCAAGGGTTCCTCAGAGGTGAAACGGTTGAGAAAGCCTGTTATATTGTAAATTCTACCCTTCTTTTGCATCTCAGTGCAAGTGATGTTCTCCAGTCCCCCTTCGAGCACTTCCTATCTACATGCACTTGGTCCATTATCTGCTGCACATCATTGCCTTGAACCAGTTTAAGGCTGGGTTCACACTATTGTGAATTGGATGGAGGTTTCCCTGCATCCAATTTGCATAGTAGGAGATTGTGACCGGCTCTCTATGGAGCCGGTTCACACATCTTCGCAGCAGCTCCGGTGCGAATTGCACAGGAGTCCTGTGCATTTTTTGGTCTGTTTCAGGCACGAATTCAGCTCCAAATTTGGACTGAAATTGGACTTAAAATGGTGAATGGAGAAGCACCAGACTCCTGCTGTGAGCTGCTGCATTGTCCAGTGTGAACCCAGCCTTATGGTAGTGGACCATGCCTGCACATTGTGTGTTCGCATGGCAGCTTGCAATCTGAAGGGCACTTGTGACAGGTTCAAAATGCAGGAGCACAATTGCAAGAACAGGACATGCACAAACAAGGCCCTTCATGGCAGGATCACCAGGTATTAATTAAAGCAGTAAATTTAAAATGAATAAAAACAACTTTTTAAATTATATTAACATGTTAAAGATTAAAGGGTAACTCCACTTTCGTGGGGGAAAAAAACAGCAAATAAAGAAAAAAATAATATAGCACATATAATTGCGACACTATTCATATTGTAATTGAATGTTATTAAAAATGACCTTTCCTTTTCAATCTGCAGCTGCTGTCATTTTCTAAGCCCGCAATGCAATATGGCTACCTGGAGTTGTTCTGTACACAGAATATGTACTGACCGCTCCCCAGAAACATAATTTCCTGCTCGTGTGATTGACTCACCAATTTTCACAGAAGTCTGCACTAAGATACAAGTCAGATTTCAGGCATCCCCTGCAACAAAAATATCATTTTTGGAGACTTACATTCAATAGGAGCACGTCTTAAGGGATGCAGGCCCAACAGCTTTCCTCATTAGTGCTCTGCAGGTGCACACCTGACAGTTAATTATGAAACCACTCCCATTAGACCCACTCAGTACAGAGGCACAGACAACCACACAGGGATTACTTCACAATAACAAAAGGTAGGAATCCGCAACAAAGGTTGCTATAATCCTTGCAATGTACATCGATCACTCAGAGGGGGAATGTTTTTCTTCTAAAAAAAAAGTGGAGATACGCTTTAAATAAGATTTGATTGGGTGTAGTTATAATTTAATATTCACAAAAGGCTTTATACAATGTATTTTTTAAAAAAAATATAATATACAATTTTTTTTTTAAAGATAATAATGGTTTACAGGTAAAATTCTTTTACGACACAACATTTTAAAATGTTAACCCTGAAGTCCATTATTGAAGGATAGATCTATGAACATTTCTAGAAACATCACATTTGTCAGAGCCAAATTCACCTTTCCTGTTGTAAATCTTATTCCTTTGTCCTTCGTATGCATTTGTAAGGCATCCGTGGAAGCTCAGCGTGTTAATATATGTGTACTCCGGGGCTGCAATGAATATGTAAATACATGACAATTATGTCATTTTTCATGGTAACACACGGTAAAGGTTTAATATTGTTTGGCTATTCTCTGAAGCATGGCATCAACTGACATGAAACAAAATGATTTGCTAATATTATTATTGTTGAGTAATAGCCCAACTCATTATTGTCCTTCTATAAACCATTAGCACTTTTGTTTAAATAGTTTGAATGGAAATGTCTTGTTTATGGGCGAGATCGGCTCCTTTTGAAGCCAGGAGCATTGTGGGTTTATGAGAAACAGTGGGGTACCTTTCCATGCATGGGAAAATGCCTTTTGCTCTGGGCAAAATAAAAAAAAAGACTCCTTTGTGATTTCATTAGCTCTTTCTTTGTGTGGGCTGTAGAAGAAAGAGGTTGAGCCTTAAGAATGTGGCAAAGAAAAAAAAAAATCACATTAAAAAAGGTTCTGCGTTTGATGAATTCATTTCCCTATGTAAATCGCTGTTATGCGCAAGGATAAGCGGGAGCATGGCATTAAATGAAGTGCAGGCGATCCTATGTAGATCTTTATTAACACCTGGCGGTTTATAGATGAGAGTTGGAAAAGGATGATTCTTTGTAACAAGTCACTTATATTGCTTGTCAAAGCCAACTTTTAAATACAGACAGACAGAAGCAAAAATGTATATTTTAAAGTTAATGAATATTTTTAGATTATTAAAAAAAAAATGGTATTATTATTATTAGCCGTAGTAGTATTATTATTGTTATTATTATATTTGTTTTTAATAATATTACTAATATATTGGTATTGTTATTATCAATATTACTATTATTATTTTTATTAATATTATTATTATTACCATCATCATCATCGATATTACCAATATTAATATTATTATTATTATTAGTAGTAGTAGTAGTAGTAGTAGTATTTTTATATTTATTATATTATTATTGTTATTAATAATATTACTAATATTGGTATTATTATTATCAATTACACTATTATTATTTTTATTAATATTATATTATTACCATCATCATCATCGATATTACCAATATTATTATTATTATTATTATTAGTAGTAGTAGTAGTAGTAGTAGTATTTTTATATTTATTATATTATTATTGTTATTAATAATATTACTAATATTGGTATTATTATTATCAATATTACTGTTAATATTATTATTATTATTATTATTATTATTACCATCATCATCATCGATATTGCCAATATTATTATTATTATTAGTACTGTAGTAGTATTATTATTATATCATTATTGTTATTAATAATATTACTAATATTGGTGTTATTATTATCAATATTACTATTATTATTAATATTATTAATATTACCATCATCCTCATCGATATTACCAATATTATTATTATTAGTAGTAGTAGTATTATTATTGTTATTAATATATTATTATTATTATTATTATTATTACTATTATTATTATTATTATTATTATTATTAATAATATTTCTAATATTGGTGTTATTATTATCAATATTACTATTATTATTATTATCATCATCGATATTACCAATATTATTATTATTATTATTATAGCAGTATTAAACCCAAAAGCAAACATTTATTCAAACATAATTTTAAGATGTGATGGGTGCATTAGTCTTCTTTTTTTGGCTTTAGTTCCTATATTTTAATCTGGTGATCTGGTCAGTAAGTCTGTTGTTTTTTTTCAAATGAACAAGCTGTCCTGCAAATGTATCAGTGAAACCATTTAACACTGACAGAGGTGCTTAAAATGATCAACTTTTTTATTTATTTATGTAAAACCTTTATACCAAAATTTAAAAAAAAAAAAAACGTTGTTGTTGTAACTGCTTTTAAAATATTAGCTGGAGATTGGCTTCAATTTAAATCTGCTAGTACAGCTAACACTGCCTTCCCCCCAAACTGACAATACTGCTGTCCACAGATGCCCCCTGTGTTTAAGTCTCTGTTCATCCAGAGTGGTGGCACTCTAGTACAGGAGGTGTGTTACCGGCCAGGTTACCAGGTGAAAACAGAGGGGAAAAGAGCTTAAAAAAAAAGAAAACGAATGCAGCCACCACATCTAATGATTAGTAAGCTGCAAAATATTACATTTTTGGTTTTGGGTTAAATATTGATTTAAATGATTAAAACAGGTGTGTGTTATCCCTCGCTCTCTAACCTAATGTGTCCCCTTACGTCTAACTTGTGTCTGATGGCTGCAACCAAATAATTGTGTTCCCACAACTGCAAACGAAATAAAATCAAAAATGTTGGCTGCACCTATCCGTCTGCAATCTGATTAACATTTTTAAACCAAAAGCTTACTTTCAAACTACAAAACTACTTTTATTATTCAGTGACAGACTTTCTCATGTACAATAAAATAAAATAAAACAAATGTGACAGTCCCAGATCAGTATAGTTCAATTAGTAGTGCTTTTCTTCTTTCAAATATTTTTCCCTTTAAATGTGCGTCTTGATATCCCGCCGTTTTTCCACCTTCACCCTTTTGGATTGATACAATTGTGCAGTGACTCTCACCACCTTTTACCACTGCACTCACCTCCAGTTTAGACTTGTTCCCAAGTCAAAAAATCGCCTTCCCCTGCTGGGCTTAATTCCAGGATCCTCAACTGTTCAATCTCCTTTCACTCTCCTCACTGAGCTGGCTTTGTCTGGACTTCCTTTCCTCCGCGTCCCCTCAGTATAAAAGATACACCCCCATTGTGTAGTATATAAAGGTTTCACATTTATTGCATAATATCCACTTATATTAAAACTTAGACAGTGCCCTTTAAAAGATCTTCCAACGGGGCATCGGCTCCTGTAAGCTCTTGTATGTTCCACAAACACAGTACTCTGTCACCCGACTCCGCCCGCGCGTATCGTCACGATCACGTGACTTCCTCAGGGGTTCTAAGAAAGGTTTTCACTGAGTAATGAAAGTAGTTTTGTGGTTTGAAAAGTAAGGTTTTGGTTTAAAAACATTAATTGGATTGGACATGGATAGGCACAGCCAACATTTTTGATTTGATTTTGATTATTATTATTTTTGTCATTATTATAGTAGTATTATACTTTATTTCAAAAGCACCATCATTCTGTGCTTTTGCATTTCTCATCAAATTAGATTTGTAGAGTTTTTAAAATATATTCTTCCCATACTATTTATTAATTTATATAGTTATTTATTCATTTATTTATTTATTTTGCTTATATTTGGTCTATTTGTCTTCACCAAAAGACAGCTATGCAAAACACCTTAAGCTTAAAATAGAACTGAAGGCAAAGCCTTTTTTTTTTAAATTTGGATAGAGGGGAGGATTTTGGAGAAGGGAAAGGTTATAACCCCCTTTGGGTTTTTTTGCCATTTGTGGCCCATTGGGGAGATTGTGTCCCATTGGGGAGATTTCTTCTCACTTCCTGTCCCATGGTCAAAACAGGAAATAGGAAATTCTACGAAAGTGAGGAAATTCCAGGGTAGTCAACAGAGTCACCAGAACTAGTGTACCTATTGGAAGATTTCACCTATATTGAGCATCTTGTCCTTGGTGAAGCCAGGGATATCGGATTGCACAAACAGCTGTATGACTGTGAGAATGGACACATAGCTTTCCTCTCTCCTGTCATAGAGTGAACATTAGAGAGAGGTGTAGCATGTTTCGCAAACCGAATGCCATTAAATATTAAAATGCACTTGTGCCTATAACATAGACAAGTATTTACAGTACATATACTTATCAAACAGGAAAATTGTTTTTAAAATAAGCCCTCATTGACCTCTGTAACTGTGGGCACTGTGGAGGTAACTAACGTCTTACAAGCACCTGTATTTCTTTACATTAGAAGGCTGGCGAGGTGCAAAGTCCCAGCTGCCAGAGTAAAAAAGAGGGAAGAGAAGCTTTGATTTTACTGCCTCTGCTGTGAACTTTAAAGATTACATTCTCCTCAAGGCCTATAGCTACAGTTATGAATTAGGGTTTGTTTTGAAATGTAGTTAACCCTACCATTGAACTTCTCTTATTTGCTCCATTATGATCTGGAAATATTCTATTGAAAGTGTTTTGTCATATACTGTATGTTTGATACTACAGAGAAGGTTACTAAACTTTTCTTCGACATCCAACTCATCACCTGCTCTTGGACCCCATTCCCTCACAAATACTCCAGACAACCTCCTGTTCTATTCTACAGTCTTTTACTAACATCTTCAAACTATCCATCTATACTGGCAGCTTACTCTACCCCTAAAAAATTCACTAGTCACCCCCCTACTTAAAAAGCCCTGAACAACCCACCTACTTGCTCCTCTTTACCTCCAGACTTCTAGAAGCCTAGTCTACAACTGTCTAAGCTGCCTCCTCACTGATAACAAACTTTTCTTTTTTTTTTTTTTTTCAAATATAAATTTTATTCAACTTCCGGAGAAGAAACACCAGCATAACAGCTTATACATAGGCATGTGAGAAATGGTGAGGACGCAGCCTCTGTCAATAGAAAAGGAAATGAGGACGCAGCCTCTGTCAATGTAAAATTCCCACTTCCAACAGTTTAGAAAACATAGTGGTAAAGTGTAGTCATAATGTCTTATACTGCATTGCTATATGATCCAGTAGGGCCTTCCTTCTCCATTTTCCATTTTCAAAAAGATTCAAGAAGAAATATTTCAAAGTAAGGAAAGAGAATAAAGACAAAGAGGTAGAATAGCAAAGGGAACATAAGGGAGAGTGTTAGCACAAGGTCAGAAGGGGGAAGAAGGCGAATAGATTAAAAAATAAGAAAGGAAAGTAGGAGGAGGGGGGTAGAGAAACAGTAAAAGGGGGGTAGGGGTAAGGGGACACATGGGGCCCATGGAGGCAGCAAGTGCGTCCGCTCCCACCACAGAGAGCCATCCACCCCCACCAAAAAATAAAGGGGGGGGTGCAAAGCAGGAGAGCTATTTCCAAGGAGGTTCTGTCCCATAACAAACTTTTCTACCCATACAGCCTGGCTTTTACCTGCAACAGTCTACAGAAACTACCCTTCTAAAACTCACTAATGACTTACTAACTACTAAAACAATTGGCCACTACTCAATACTTGTAGACCTTTCTGCTTCCAATTACTTGCCCTTCAAGACTCTACTCTTATCTGGTTCTCCTTCTACCTATCTAAGTTCTCTTTTAGTGTCACCTACAATTCTACCTCCTCCTCACCTCTTCATCTTTCCATAGAGGTCCCCCAAGGCTTTGTCCTTGTACCCCCTTCTATACTCTATCTACACCTCCTCACAATCTTTCAAAAACTGGGTTTATAATTTTCTCTCCCCCCACTCATGCTAGCCAAGTTACTAGGTGTAATCCTAGACTCTGACCTCTGCTGACACACAACCAATCACTGTCCAAATCCTGCCACCCTCGCCTCTATAACATTTCAAAAATATGCCCATTTTTAACCAATGCAACTACCAAGCTACTAATTCACTGTTGTCTTGACTGTTGTAAGTTATCTCCACCACAGAATGGGTAAAGCCTGCTGGAACAAGGATTAAGGTAACAATTACAGCTTATAAACTGCAGACAGTTTGTATGTAAAATATAAAGACATACAAATACTGTATATAGAAATAAGAAAATCTAGGGGAAAAAAACAACAAAGTCATTAAAGCATAACTACACCCAATAGTTTTGGATAGAGTAGAGAATAAATAAAATATCTGTCATATTTTTATTTCCTTATATAATGCCACTGGGGCAATGTTAACTTCACTTCCTATTCTTATGATGCCCACACAAGAAATGAGAAGGAAGAAAGGAGCAGCGGGGGAGATTTACAAAAACTCAAGAGTGCATAATCTGTTGCAGCTGTGCATGGTAGCCAATTAGCTTCTAACATCATCTTGCTCAATTGAGCTTAGGCAATAAAACCTGGAAGCTGATTGGTTTCTATGCAGAGCTGCACCAGATTTTGCACTCTCCAGTTTTAGTGAATCCCAACGATTGTCTGAAGTTCCAATCTTTCTCCACTTTGCTGAAAAATATGTGTCTGTTTGGGTGTGTGTCTTTATTGGAGAGATTTTTCATCACTTACTGATAGGAAGTGAGGGGAAATATCCCCAAAAGCGACAGAGACAACAGTAAAACAGAGGGTCTGTCCTTTTTTTGCTCTTTGTCTGGATTTGGGCTTTTAAGATGAACTACAGGCTAGAGAATAAATTAGTTTTGTCCCCCCCTGCGCATTGCTCTTTTTGTCTAGGGCAGTGGTCTCCAAACTGTGGCTTGTGGGCCATATGTGACCCTTTTCTTGCCTTTACCTGGCCCCTGGGGTACTATTCCTCCCACTAATACAATGCACTATTCCTCCCATTGACTACAACAATAAGGCCAAGTCCTACTGACACCAACAGTGGGAAATAATCCCTCCCACTGACACAATGGGGCCCTATTTCTTCAACTGACACCAATGATGGGGTTCTATTCCTCCCACTAACTCAGACAATGGGGCACTATTCCTTCCACTGACACCAATGAAAGAGCAACATTTTTCCCACTGTAGGAGCCACTTGGTTTAAAAAGGTTCACCCTGTGTGTGCAGCCAGGCGGGCGGCATTCCAGCCCGACAGCCAAGCAACCGGCATTTGTAACAGTCACTCACAGTCAGAGAACAAGCAATTGAATTGTTATTTTATATTTATTAGGGTATTTTAACTTGGATAGAGTATAGGAGAGTCTAGGATGCCATTAATCCATTAACTTTGTACAATGAGGACTCTGTCACTTTAAGTGATCTTCAGACTGCCCAAGAGAAGCCTCTCTTATGTGGCGCAGTCTCTTTCACAGAAAAACTTCACATACACTGCATCAACTGTACTTCCACTCCTCTTCATACCCCACAGTTTCCAAATGCAGTATAACACAGTCCTCATATAGCAAGGGGTGGGATCCCTCCTGGCATCTCTGGAAACTAGCTGGGCCCTGTGCCTGCCTGGCTGCTTCTATCCCCTATTTTGGCTATAGAGGTTCAAACGAACAGATGCCCCGCATTCACTGATCCTTGTTTCTAAGGGGGACGGTTACTCACAGTGCAGCTCGCTAGGGTGCATGCTCTTCACCAGCCTTAGGAATGCCAGCAGTCTATACTCACTGTGGTGAAGGAACAAAGGTGGCCACCTCAACCACACATCCAGCCAGAAGCAGCACTTCCCTCCACCCGGGGGCCCCTCCTGGCTCAGCATTCCATCACTTCATCTCTATCTCTACACACGACCCCCCACATGTCAGACCCCAGCAGTATTTATCTGGTGCCCACCCCCATCAAGCTCTCAGCTTGGGATTGGCTAGGGCTCCCACAATACTGCTAACCAGGGGCTCTGTTCCCTGTCAGTCAGTCCCTGGGCAAACCCTGTAGATTTCTACCCAGGCTGCTGAGGGGGACCCAGTAAAGCCAGCCCACCTGGGTCTGCCCTGCTAACCAAAAAGAAAAAGATTTACAGACATTAGTACCTTCAGGGTGCTACACCACTAATACCAATAGGGTACCATTCCTCCCACTGACACCAACAGTAAGATAGGTACTTACCTCCGATCAGCAGCATCTCCGTTATATGGTGGGAGATTATCTAGGGGCAAAAACAGACATGGAGAGCTTTCAAGTTGACCATCCACTGAGCTACTGGGTCATGAGAATAGATCAATGGCCAGAACTTTCCCAGTATGCAGTTGAGTTGCTGGGCTGCCCTGCATCCAGCGTGCTTTCCAAACGGGCATTCAGTGCTGCCAGAGGTTTTTTTGACAGATAAAAGAGCGATTCTGTCCACAGACTCCGTTGGCCGGCTGACATTTATCAAAATGAATCATTCGTGGATTAGCAGCAGCTATCAAGCCCCTGATGCCGATGACGCCGATTAAGTGTTTTTGGGATGTGAAATCTCTGCAAGACTGCCTAGTAGGGCTGCTGAAATTAATCGCAGCATCGATGCATCGCGATTCGGGTGTCCCCAAAGCGGCATCAATGCATGCGACCCGAAAAATTGATTTCTTGCCCCGCCCCCTCCCGGGAGAGTGCTCCGTGCGTAAAGCTGTTATTAGTGTGTGTATATTCCGCTCATGTGACTCTCGGCCGCGCCTCCCTCCTCTCAGTCTCTCCTGATGTCAGCCCCGCCCACTGACTGGAGCTATCAGGTCAGAAGAGAGGCGGGCAGGGCTGACATCAGGAGAGACTGAGAAGAGGGAGGCGCGGCCGAGAGTCACATGAGCGGGATATACACACACTAATAACAGCTTTACGCACTGAGCGCTCTCCCGGGAGAATTCCCTGCTGACCTCAGGAGAGATGTGACAACCGGCGGAACACCAGCGGCTTGAATGGAGATCGGGGGGAGATGGTGAGCAGGCAGATCGCCCTGCTCATTACAGGCTGCCACCAGCACCGGCAGAGCAGCATGTAAGTACAGAGGGGGAGGAGGGGCGCTGTGACACAAGTCCATATCATAGAATTGTCTTCTATGTGCCTTCATCACACCACAACTCTGCATTATTGTCCGCAGTCTGACCATCTCCTGTGTCATGTCCGCCGCAGTCTGTGACCATCTCCTGTGTCATGTCCACCGCAGTCTGTGACCATCTCCTGTGTCATGTCCGCCGCAGTCTGTGACCATCTCCTGTGCCATGTCCGCCGCAGTCTGTGACCATCTCCTGTGCCATGTCCGCAGTCTGTGACCATCTCCTGTGCCATGTCCGCCGCAGTCTGTGACCATCTCCTGTGCCATGTCCGCAGTCTGTGACCATCTCCTGTAATGTGTCCTCAGTCTCTGACCATCTCCTGTAGCATGTCCGCAATCTCTGACCATCTCCTGTAGCATGTCCGCAGTCTCTGACCATCTCCTGTATTGTGTCTGCAGTCTTTGACCATCTCCTGTAGCATGTCTGCAGTCTCTGACCATCTCCTGTAGCATGTCTGCAGTCTCTGACCATCTCCTGTAGCATGTCTGCAGTCCCTGACCATCTCCTGTAGCATGTCTGCAGTCTCTGACCGTCTCCTGTAGCATGTCTGCAGTCTCTGATCGTCTCCTGTAGCATGTCTGCAGTCTCTGATCGTCTCCTGTAGTATGTCTGCAGTCTCTGACCATCTCCTTTAGTATTTTGGAAGAGAGCCTGGAGCTCCTCTGCTTCTCTTTTTTTCTTAAGAACAGATAGAATAAAAAAATGGAGTTCTCCTGACTACTTGAATTTTTTTTGATGAAAACCATGAGCACTTGCGCACTTGCGCTGTAATCGTGATGCATCGTGATGCATCGTGGAATCGAATCGCTGACTTGATAATCCGAATCGAATCGAATCGAATCGTGAGGCCAGTGAACATGCGCACCCCTACTGCCTAGACTGCCTAGCTTTGTGGGTGTTGATTTTATCTGTAAGAAATGTTTTGGTATAGGTTTCATGGGCACAATTAACACCCAAGGACCAATTTTTCCGCACCTGTCTGATAGGTGCCTATAATTAAAATGTTTTACAATACGGTCAATTCTTGCTTTCATCAAGAGTACCTCTATAGGGTTACGGTGTGAAGGTGCCACCAACACCCAAAGCCACATTTTTCCGCACCTGTTACTTCTATCTTAAGTCTGCGAAACAGACACCAGAATTTATCCAAAAAATCTCTAATCTTGTTCCCAGTGCACTAAATTGTGGTCTCATCATACTGGCTCCCCAAGCCGTTGTTTACAAAATAAAGAAAGCTTGCAGGGAAAATGTCATTTTTTTCTTTATAAATGTCATTTTTGCTGCAGCAGTTTCTATACATGGTATGGATGTGTCACTCCCCAGGCATTACATTTAAAGAAATTTTTCCTTTTTATAATTTTAGTTTAAGCATCATGAAAACACTGCTCATTTAAAAATTATCTTTTTAAAAACTTTTTTTGCATTGATGCATGTCCCTCAGGGCAGTAACAGGACCCCCATACCTTTTGTATGCCCAATAACTTACAAATAAGCCTTCAAAATGGGCACTTTTGATTTTTCCAGTTCAGGTCCCCTAGACTTTAACCTCCCTGGCGGTATGATTATTTCAGATTTTTGATGCTGAAAGCGGTACAATTATTTTGCATGGAAATTTGGCGTTTTATATTGTAGGCCTGTAATTCTTAGGAATAACCCACTTACATCTGTCCAAACAAGAGTCTAGTAGACATCCCGGGTATGAAATCATAAATTATAATATAATAAATAACGATAAATAATTATAACAAATAATAATATAATAATAATAAAAATGATTCAATAATGTAATCAAATCAAAAACACAGAAATTTGCTGACCGTCTCCTGTAGTGTTTTTTACTTTTTGAATTTGGCGCCGTGCTCCATCCCCATGCGTCACAATGCTCACGGGGAACGGAGCTCGGCTCTGTGATAGATCCGGCGGAGGATGGCTCGCACACAGAGCAGGGAGACATCACAGGATCCTGGGGACAAGGTAAGTAACATGTACCAGGATCCTGCGATGCGTTCCAGAGTGTGGCTCGGGGTTACCCCTTTTGGTGCTGAAAATCCACACTCGGGAATACCGCCAGGGAGGTGAATGGGGTTCGTTGTTCGGCCCCGAACTTTGGTAATGTTTGAAAGTTCCGGTGTTAACCGAACCGGGGGGGGGTGTTTGGCCCATCTCTAGTTGAGAGTAATAAAATCTGGACCCTAAGTATAGCAGAACAACAGCTGAGACTATTCGGTTGATTTACTAAAGGCAAATAGACTGCTCACTCTGCAAGTGCAATTGCTCCAGAGCTTAGTAAATGAGGTGAAGCTTCACATTGCAAAGAATACCAATCACATGCAACGGGAAAAAAACAGGGTGCAGCAATCACAGAAAAAACACATTTAAACTTGTCGCCCAAAAAGGAGCAAAAACGTGTTTTTCTAGTTACAAACACACATAGGGCAGTCCATTGAAGTGAATGGGCTGCCCTATGTGCAACATGCTAAATCGTGTGAAAATCACACAAAAAAAACTGTGTGTGGGTACATGAATCTGTCACCCGCACTGACGGTTGTCATCTTGAGGCATGTCGGAAATTCTAAAGAGTGTCTTAGACATTCTACCCAGAATCACGTGGAATCATCCTATCATTTCTAATTTATTTCTCCATGGGCACTATCCCTTATTTGAGTTTAAAATTGGCACCCTCCACATCTATGTGAGGTGGGGGAAAGTAAATGGGACTTTGTGTGTGCCATCCAGAATTCTTACACATAAAGACATAAAATCAGTACAATATTTATTCCATGATTATTATTATTATTATAATACAGGATTTATATAGCGCCAACAGTTTCCATAGTGCTTTACAATATAAAGGGAGACAATACAGCGACAATACAATTCAATATAAGATGGTTAGGAGGACCCTGCCAGCTTACAATCTAATAGGGTGGCTCTGGTGGTACAAAAGGTAATAACTATGAGGGATGAACTGATGGGAGAGATAGAAGATTTGGTTGTTAGCTGAAGGCAGGATAGGCTTCCCTGAAGAGATGAGTTTTTAGGGATCGTCTAAAAGTGGACAAAAAGTGGACAAAAGTGGACAGAGTAGGAGATAGCCGGACAGATTGGAGTAGGGAGTTCGAGAGGATGGGAGAGGCCCTGGATAAGTCCTAAGAGACAAGCATGGGAGGAGGAGACAAGGCAGTTAGAAAGCAGAAAGTCTTGGGAGGAGCGGAGAGGATGGTTTGGGTGATATTTGGAGACAAGATTGGTGATGTAGCTTGGGGCGGAGTTGTAAATGACTTTATGTTATTGTTAGGGTTGTGAATTTTATACGTTGGGCAATGGGAAGCCAGTCAAGGGATTGGCAGAGAGGGGTGTCAGACACTGAATGGTTGGTAAGGTGGATGAGTCTGGCAGCAGAATTCACGATAGACTGTAGGGGGGATAGCCTGGAGGGAGGTAGGCCAATGAGGAGAGAGTTACAATAGACAAGGCGAGAGATAATAAGGGAGTGAATAAGTTGGGGCGTATTTTGGAGATGTTACGGAGGTGAAGTCTGCAAAATTTGGACAGCGATTGGATTTGGGGCTGAAAAGACAGGTCAGAGTCCAGGATTACACCTAGCACCCTGGCATGAGGGGAGGGACTGATAGTTGTATTATTGATCTTGATGGAGAATTCAGGGGAGGGGGCATGGACAGGAGGCAATATTATGTGCTCAGTTTTAAAAAGATTGAGTTGGAGGAAGTGGTGTGACATCCATGTTGACATGATTAAAAAACAGAATAGGTTACAGACACTTAAACTTTAACCATGTGTAGACCATTGCCCAATAACAGACATGGATTTCTTTTGCATGTACAACTCAGGATCCACGCCTAATGTATGTACAGTAAGTCAGTCCATTCTACAAAGGTAAAAATGACATATAAGTACAGAGGTAAATATATCTTTATGAATTCTTGTTAAAAATGGGCCCTAAGGTATAAAAGATATCTCCTAGAGCCAGACTCAGGTCTGAGCCTCCAAACAAAAGGAGGATCAGTATACAGATTAAAAATCAATAACCAAATCATGCATGGTACAGTAATTTATGATTATGCATGGCTAATGAACATTGAACTGAAACCAAGAAATTAAAGTGGAACTGAACTAAACAATTTGAGGATTTGCTATCTTATAGGCAACATCTATAGGTGTTAATTGTGCTCAAGCAGTAACAATAAAAAATACCTTTTCTCCTAAAAAGAAGTTAATGTTTCTCCTGTACCAAGGTGCTCCAGTTCTGTGGCCTGATACCTGTATATCTGAAGCGCAAGACCATTCTAGACACTGTTGTCTTGGACTGCTAGTTACCAGATTAGGAGTAGGGATGAGCTTGGGTACAGTATGTCCAGGTCCTAGTCTGACCCTATCTAGGCTATCCTACCAGGAAGAAAGCTCTCAAGAGTGCCCCACCTATAATAAGCAGCTGGTCAGTACCTCAAAGGAGTCCTGCTGTGGCATTTTGTGCTGTTTGTCCTTTTTTTTCTTTTATGTATTTTCTAATAAAAATATTATGCAAAAAAAATAAACGCCTGACGTATTCACCACCCCGTAGCTGCATGTATACATGCACCTTGTACTGTATATGTGTGGCTGTGGGGTGGGGAATGCCTCGGCCGCTTATGATTGGTGGGGTGCCTGCAACAGGTTCCTGGCAGGATAGCTCAGGTGGGTTCGGAGTAGGATCCGAAAACACTTAAGTTCATCCTTAATTAAGACCCATTCAGGCCAAAGTGACTAGTTCTCCATCCATTTACCCTTTCCCCACCAGCCCACTGATACTCAACTTCCACGCTTCTCCATCTCTCCTTTTCGATTGAAATTTTTCATTTGAAGAACATTCATTTAATTTTCTAACCTTTAAAAGGGTCAAATCAAGGATCATTTTCACCCTCAGGGTCAAGAAAATTCGAAGGAGCAAATTTCAAATAGTAAATGATCTTGAAAGACCATTCATTCTAAAAAACGAATGTTAAAATAAAAAATTTTAAGTACTTTTGAATGCTATTCATCTAGTCATCGAATGCCCTGGGAATTTTTGTACAAATATTCTTATACAATATAAATGTTTGTTCGAAAATCTATGGCCTCATGCAATATTCCTAAGCACGCTGGAGCTTTCTGCAAGAAGCTGACAGAAAAATCCAACTTAAAAAAATGCTCATTATAATTACACACGTGTAATTATGCGCGTTTACATGCACATGGCGTTTAGAGGCGAATGCCTGTAAACTCATTCTATTGGCTAGAATGTTTAAATGTTATAGCCACTAGAACACAAACACGAATCCATGGCTCCACTCAAAACTGGCTTCTCCTATACATAGACATACTGGGTCTTCATTGTAGTGCGTCTTCATTCTCCATTAAGAATATGAAATAAATGTCAGCCACACACCACTGAGCTCCTCTTGCAGTATTTTTTAATAATCGATGAATTTACTGCATACAGTAATGTCTACACTCAAAAAAACAACCTTCCTTGATGCGTTTCACCCCACATTGCCTTGTACTTCCCCTATCCTTGTGAGCAAGCCAGGAGTGGTGAAACATGTCAAGGAAGGTTGGTTTTTACCAAGAGGAGCTAAGTGGAGTGCGGCTGACATTTTTTTCACATTATTGCCAGTAGAATGTATTATTATATTGGTGCCGCGCAATATTATTATATACCATTCCTCAAAGTTCACATTTAATGACTCTGTGGCAAAGTAATAAAACAAACATTATAGGTGGCACTGATAGGCATCACTGATAGGTGACACTGATGATGAGGCACTGATGGGTACTGATTGGCAGCACTGATGGGCACTGATAGGTGGCACTGATTAGCAGTACTGATGGGCACTGATAGGTGGCACTGATGGGCACTGATTAGCAGCACTGGTGGCAATGTTGGGAACGATGTCTCTTTAACGGAAGCCGATTATCGGCTTTCATCTTTTCTCCTCACGCTGTTATGCCCCGTACACACGGTCGGACATTGATCGGACATTCCGACAACAAAATCCTAGGATTTTTTCCGACGGATGTTGGCTCAAACTTGTCTTGCATACACACGGTCACACAAAGTTGTAGGAAAATCCGATTATTCTGAACGCGGTGACGTAAAACACGTACGTCGGGACTACAAACGGGGCAGTAGCCAAAAGCTTTCATCTCTTTATTTATTCTGAGCATGCGTGGCACTTTGTGCGTCGGATTTGTGTACACACGATCGGAAATTCCGACAACGGATTTTGTTGTCGGAAAATTTTATAGCCTGCTCTCAAACTTTGTGTGTGATGGAGCCTACACACGGTCGGAATTTCCGACAACAGGGTCCTATCACACATTTTCCGTCGGAAAATCCGACCGTGTGTACGGGGAATAAGTGTGAGCAAAAAAAAGCCGATAACCGGCTTCTGTTTACATTGCGGGATCAGCTGTTATTGGCTGTCAGCTGATCACGTGGCAAAGGGTCTCTGTGATTGGCCCTTTACCTTGATCTGTGATCAGCTGAGTTCGAAGAACTCGGCAATCACAGAGCGCACCGCCCGTGCACCGCAGGATGCCCTCCCGGCATTGTAAGCCTGTGCTGTAGCTGTCTTTCGGCTATAGCATGGGAAGGAACTGGTTAATAGTGTATGGCCAGCTTTAGTAAATACCCAGTGCTTCTGGGTATGAGAGCGCATATGTCCTCACCAGACCTGAACACTGTCACATGACAAGGAGGTAGTTGTTGTAACCCCTTACATATACCCAGTGAAGTGCTTTGCCTCAGGTGTTACATAGAGATGAAACAAATCCCAATGTGTAAGTTGCAATACAAAAGTTATACCCGCACTAGTTTAGGTCTCACCAGGTGTAAAGCTGATCTTGCTCTCCAGAGATGAGAGGTTCCAGGTGCTGGCTCATGCTAGTAGAGACTATATGCAAACGAGAAGATCTGGACGGCCGCACTCCAGGAAGTAATAATCCAAGTTTCTTTATTTTAAAATCAGGAACACATCAGATACAGGACATCATAGACAGAGTGTACAGATCATAGGCTAACTTGTCCAAGTGCTTACTCATAGCTAATGATAATAGAAAATCAGACCACATATATACTACCGTATATACTCGAGTATAAGTCGTTCCGAGTATAAGTCGAGGCCCTAATTTACCACAAAAAAAATGGGAAAAACTTATTGACCCGAGTATAAGACGAGAGTGAGAAATGCACAGCTACTGTAAGTGGAAAAGAGGGTCAACAATGCCCATTTGCAGCATCACTGTGCCCATTTGCATGCCTCACTGTGCCCATTTGCAGCCATAGGTCCCCTGAACTTCAAACTCGGTAGTTAGGGGTTCCTAGATGCCCCCTAGCTGCAGCCAAAATTTGGGGTCTCTGAACCCAAAGGGTCCTGAAATGACATTGCTGCAGATGGACACAGTTGACCGAATTTGGGGCCCTGTATCTTGGGGCCACTTAGTGCTAAGAACCCCAAATTTGGTGTGCAAACCCAGTGGAACTAGCACCATAAAATATCCAGCTGGGGTTACTAGCACCAAGTGGCCCTGAGATACAGGGCCCCAAAAATCAGTTCAGAAAATGTCAAGCACTTTTCTGCAGCAGAAAATGACATTTTCCGAACCGGATTTGGGGCCCTGTATCTCAGGGCCACTTGGTGCTAGGAACCCCAGCTTTGGATATGTTATGGTACCAGTTCCACTGGGTTTGCACACCAAAGTTGGGGTTCCTAGCACCAAGTGGCCCTGAGATATGGGGCCCCAAAGTCGGTTCAGAAAATGTCAAGCACTTTTCTGCAGCAGAGAATGACATTTTCCAAACCGATTTTGGGGCCCCGTATCTCGGGGCCACTTAGTGCTAGGAACTTCAGCTTTGGATATGTTGTGGTACCAGTTCTACTGGGTTTGCACACCAAATTTGGGGTTCCTAGCACCACGTGGCCCTGAGATACGGGGCCCCAAAGTCGGTTCGGAAAATGAAAATTTTTGCTGCAGAAAAGTGCTTGACTCGAGTATAAGTCGAGGGGGGCACTTTCAGCACAAAAAAATGTGCTAAAAAATTCGACTTATACTCGAGTATATACGGTAACTATTATTGATCACGTGACCAAGTAATCAATGCAAACACATAAAGCAGCTGAGATTCAGCTGTGGGGAATGTGAGTGTGAGTGAGCATTTAAATCTTGAAAGTCACTATGCATATAAAGTGTATATGTGTGAGCAGTAGAGGTAAATGTGAAAGTGTCAAAATTATTTAGTATGAAAAAGTGCATAAAAATTATTTGTGAGTTGGAATAATGAAATATATTATATACAATTTAAAAATAAAAAATAAAAATTCCAAAATATAATTGTAATGAATGCTGAAATCAATTATAAGTGAAGAGACCACAAAATGGGTGTAAATGTGGTGATACAAACATAAATTGATTGTAATAGGTGATAAAAGGAATTTTTATGTGAATTTTGTTAGTGTCATGAATAAATAAAATAACAAAATACATGAAAATAAACTCGAGTAAAATAAATGGTGATATATATTTAAAGAAATCAAGAGCTAAGCTTGTGTACGTGATAAATGTGGTAAATAACATTTGTGGCTAGACCGCATATGAAGGTACATGATATTGACGTTATTTTTAATATCATTTGTGTTGTAAAGAGTACCTGATCACGAAAAAAGGAAAGGAAAGGAAAATACACAGAGAAAACAGTCAGTGGATACATGTCTCCGCTATTTATAGTAAAAGTTATATAATTAAAAGTTATATAATTGTATCAAAAAATTCTTTTTAAATATACATTTGTTGTTTATATTTACTCCAGTATCTTGTTAACATACAATAACAACTTTTCGTAGTTTCTAAGAATGAAACATTTCTTCTGAATAAACAAAGTCAAGAAGAAACAAAATATACTGTGAAGAGCTTCTACCGAAAAGCGATACCCATGAGTCTTTCATTAATTAATAGGGTTTGACATGTTTTCATACTCTGAGTAAACTCTTGAGTGCTGTGATAAGAGAAAACCATTTAATGGGATATAAAACCATGTTCATGACAAAACTAAATCATATTTAGTTTGAAACCTACATTACAAAATGTTACAAAAAGTTGACACGCATAGAGCTGTGCGTATGTGCAGGTGTGTGTATATATGGGTGTGGGTGTGGGAAGGTTCATTTCAGCTGAAACAAATCGGCTTCTGTGTCAAAGAACTCCTGCACACACATACACATAAAGATCTTGCTCATTAGGACTACAATTGTCTATAGAGAGTAAAAAAGGGCATATTTCATCTACCATATACATATTGGCTGAATGAAAGACCATCTGAAAAGTCTATAGAGATTAATATGCAGTTCTAAGTCTAAACCATCAATCAAGGGAATGCTCGCTAAAAAATTTTTTTTGTTTTTTGTCAAATTTGGTAATAAATTTCCAGGAGGAGGGATAAGAAGTTTAATGAAACGTAAAAAAAAACCAAACTTGATGGCAGATTCCCAAAGTGAAAGATGGCAGGGAAAGTAAAGGGGGGGGGGGGACTCTCACAGATTAATTAATGTAATGGAAAATTTAATCTGTTTCCATTAACATTATAAATGAAATATGAGTAGCTTTATTTTTGTTTGTTAATTTAGTTTATATTGATGTTTTTGTTAATATTTATCAAACCTTCTTGTCGTTATGTCAAACCATAGTGAAATTTGTTAGGGGTGTCTAGAGTGTTAAATAGCATAAGGTTCGACATAAAATTGGCTACTCTGACCAGCAGTTGAACCGCATTAATATTCATATTAGTCAAAAGGAATGTAATTTAAAATATTTAGAGTGTTGAAGCGTGTTCAAATAAACATGAAGTCAGTCATACTATTCAGCGGTAGAACTACAAACGTCCCCGTGTTAGTCAAAAGGAAGTGAGACCACTTCCCCTTGAACATGATAGTAAAATTTAAAAAATAAAAGTAGGGAGGATGTGATAACCTCGACCTATTAGGGGTTTGAATGGCAAGCAATAAAGTGGAAACACATAGAGAGACACAACTATAATAATCCGGTATATGTGTCTCTATATCCATAAATGCAATGGTCTATGGAGACATGAAAGGAAAAATGGAGAAGTGGAGTCATATGTAAACACCATCAGAAGATGTTTGACTCTGTGGAAACAAGGATCGGAACTATGAAATCGTCGTGTATATAAGCACTGTTGTTGGTAAAACCTACTAGATGTTTTAACTCATGATATGCCGCTGCATATACAGATAAGTCTATGGAGATAGAGGCAAAGTAAAATCAAATCGCAACAAATCTATGTGCACAAATATAATAAGGTAGTTGCAACCAACGTTGACTACAGTTTCTTGTAAATGTGTTATTTCATTTTGCTATGTCACTGAGACTATATTTTTTATTATTATTTGCTAATGTAATATACGCCAAATATTTAATATGACTGTATACAGACATATTTATATATGCTACCTCCACACAGATAATGATTTATTATGATTGTAATCATGTATATATAGTCTTACATATGTTCCTATTGTGATCATATTAATGACCACAGGTGAAAGAAATATATAGTAACATCTATTATGTATAATATTTATCATTGTTTTATCTGTGTGGGGGAGCACTAAACTTGAACTAAAAAAGTATATATATATATATATATATATATATATATATATATATATATATATATATATATATATATATATATATATATATATATAAGGTAGGGCTGGATGATCAAAACCACTTGTAAATAGCCTATATATCAGTCATAATAATAGGAAACGTCCCATTCAAAGTTTAAGCCGAAGAGAATTCTGGTGTTTAAAGAAAAAATCCAAAAAACTTCACGTTTACATAAAAGACAGAATTTGTCTCCTCCCCTTGTGGGCATAGCTATTTTCTCTACTCCTTGAATAAATAGACTGGAAACATCTTTGTGGTGTGTGAAAATCCAGTGCTTGGCTACATTTGTTAATTTGTCTTTTGTTATGTCATATAAATGATCGTGTAGGCGATCTTTGAGTCGCCGTGTTGTGCGGCCAACGTACTGGACTTGGCATATGTCGCAGGTAATGACATACACCAAGAACTGTGTGTTGCAATTGATGAAAGAAGGGACTTGAACGTTTTTACCATTAGTGCATGAGTGTATATTTTTATCCACCTTGATATGGCGGCAATAATTGCAGCCCGTCTTCCCACATCTATAGTTTCCTGTGAAATTCAACCAATTTGTTTTGTTTCGTTTCTTTGGGAACAAACTCGGTGATAGAGAGTTTCCCAAATTAGGTGCTCTCCGTGAGATCACTTTTTTACCTCTAGAGAGGTATAAGTTGTACCTGTTGATCTGCAGTCTTCTCTTCTCTACAGCCACTTACAGTGCAGAATTTCCACAGCTTTTCTCAGCTTCAAAAGGCAGGGGGCCGGGATCTTATTACACACACTGCAGAGCTCAATGAGGAGAGCTCTGAGAGCTGATTGGAGGGAAGAGACACCCCCCTTTTCACACAACACACAGAAACAGAGCTCAGGCTGTCAATCAGCTGGAGGTCCATCCCCTGTCACCATTTTTCTCTTGGTGTGAGGAAAACTTGTCAGAAGTAATTCATGCTGATAGCAAAGTAAGGAAGCAGACAGAAATGACACTTAGGTGCCATTTATGAAACTGTGAACAGCGGTGCTCCCGAGGATCGCCACTGATCACTGTCCATAAACAGTTTATGAAACAGAGATAATCGGGGGAGAACAAGTTTGAACATGTTCTCCCGCCGATGATCTCCTCACACTGAGAATCCTCATTGACTGACACGGCCAGTTTACGAAGCTGCGATCTTAGCGCTTTGTGTCAGAATTCACCCTACCTGATTCACCAGCTCAGAGGTGGAGAACCGGGGAGTGAAGAGAGAATCTTGGGGGGATCTGAGGAGGAAGGAGGAAGATTATCAACTTCCTTATGCCTCGATCAGACCCCCCAAGACAGTGACCATGTCCTCCTGTCATATTTATGTGTATACATATATATATACATATACATATATATATATATATACATATATATATACATATATATATATAAAATGTGTGTGTCTATATATATATATATATATATATATATATATATATATATGTATATATAACGTGTGTGTATATATATGTAGCGGTACCCCCCGTGAGGGCTGCTGATTGACTCTATACTCCACTGGCTACCCCGACTCTGCAGGTCCTCTGTTACCTCTGACACCTTGGGTTCCATTCTGCAATAGGATGTTAGCAATGAGAAACTCACACAATGTCACTGAACCACTCAGAAAGTTTACTAGAGTGAAAAATGGAACACAATGAACAGTATTGATAAACACAAGCGATAATTGACAGTTGGTATCACTTAATTCAGATGTGCAAAACTGTTAACCTTATAGTCACCTCTGGGAGTGTATGTAAACAGGTTTACAGTGGGATAAGTATTCAATATCCTTAAAACATATATTAAACACCTTCCCACTGAGGCCTCAATACACACACCTGTTTTGCAATATAATATTCCTTACGTTCAAGAACACAGTGTAATGTCTAACATGTACTCAATGGCTCCCCTAGGCTGTAATTCAAAGTTCAAACTACAAGTAGAACAGCAATGCTTGGTAGAACAGGAAGAAAGTAAAAGTTCTTTAGCTCCAGATATCTTCAGCTAGCCTGTTGTTTAAACTGCAGTATTTGTAATCCACAAAGCAAAGGGAAAAAATGACTGTAGAATAAATGGTATGTTGATAACTGCTTAACTGAACAAATATAGCACTTATAGATTCCTCCTTACATGTGAGTGTAATACAGTACTGACCTTACAGCGCAGGGAAAGCAGGGCCCCAAAGTTCAGCTGTATGATGCTTGTGAAGAAGTAAATTCACCTCTGTGGAACTACAAGTCTCAGCAGCAGTCTGTAAAAAGAACTCACTCAGCAATACTGTACTCTCTACTGGAATGGGCAGGTGCCCTCTCAAGACAATGGACTCAAAGGCTGTGAGGCTCCGTCCGGAATCCCCTCCTGATGTCTCCATCTGGTGAAAATGGCGCCGCCATGCTGTGCTGCAACTCCGGATGGGCTGAAGTGCAGGGGCTTCCAGTTGTTCGGAAGCGCAGTCCAATCCGCTTGTTAGGACGGCAAAGATGTACTCTGAGATCCCTCAGAGGTGTGCAATCCGGCTCTTCGCTGTAAAGGCCGCAGTCTCTCACTCCTGGTCACACACAGACCTCCTGCTGGCAGGTGTTGAATGGCGTCCAGAGAGGCTGAAAGCAGGCCGCGCCGGTTCTTTTATTACTGCTCCCATCAGGGAGTGCTGCGTGCTTTGCATTGTTTGTATTGTAGTTCACGGTTGATCCAGCTAACAGAGTCACTTCCTCCTCCAAACTACATCTCCCACAATACTTTGCTGCGTTCCTTCTCAGGAATAAAAAGAACAGAACCCAGCAGGCACTAGAGGGAGCCAAATTCATTTGAAATAACAACAACTGTAATAAATATAGTAGCAAACCCTTGGCTACACACACATATACACAGCCAGGTCCATAAATATTGGGACATCGACACAATTCTAATCGTTTTGACTCTATACACCACCACAATGGATTTGAAATGAAATTAACAAGATGTGCTTTAACTGCAGACTTTCAGCTTTAATTTTAGGGTATTTACATCCAAATAAGGTGAACGGTGTAGGAATTACAACAGTTTGTATATGTGCCTCCCACTTTTTTAGGGGACCAAAAGTAATGGGACAATTGGCTGCTCAGCTGTTCCATGGCCAGGTGTGTGTTATTCCCTCATTACCCCATTTACAAGGAGCAGATAAAAGGTCCGGAGTTCATTTCAAGTGTGCTATTAAGTATGCATTTGGAATCTGTTGCTGTCAACTCTCAATATGAGATGCAAAGAGCTGTCACTATCAGTGAAGCAAGCCATCATTAGGCTGTAAAAACAAAACAAACCCATCAGAGAGATAGAAAAAACATTATGTGTGGCCAAATCAACTGTTTGGAACATCCTTAAAAAGAAAGAACGCTCCGGTGAGCTAAGCAACACCAAAAGACCCGGAAGACCACGGAAAACAACTGTGGTGGATGACCGAAGAATTCTTTCCCTGGTGAAGAAAACACCCTTCACAACAGTTGGCCAGATCAAGAACACTCTCCAGGAGGTAGGTGTATGTGTGTCAAAGTCAACAATCAAGAGAAGACTTCACCAGAGTGAATACAGAGGGTTCATCACAAGAAGAAAACCATTGGTGAGCCTCAAAAACAGGAAGGCCAGATTAGATTTTGCCAAACAACATCTAAAAAATCCTTCACAGTTCTGGGACAACATCCTATGGACAGATGAGACCAAGATCAACTTGTACCAGAGTGATGAGAAGAGAAGAGTATGTAGAAGGAAAGGAACTGCTCATGATCCAAAGCATACCACCTCATCAGAGAAGCATGGTGGCGGTAGTGTCATGGCGTGGGCATGTATGGCTGCCAATGGAACTGGTTCTCTTGTATTTATTGATGATGTGACTGCTGACAAATGCAGCAGGATGAATTCTGAAGTGTTTCGGGCAATATTATCTGCTCATATTCAGCAAAATGCTTCAGAACTCATTGGACGGCGCTTCACAGCGCAGATGGACAATGACCCGAAGAATACTGCGAAAGCAACCAAAGAGTTTTTTAAGGGAAGGAAGTGGAATGTTATGCAATGGCCAAGTCAATCACCTGACCTGAATCCGACTGAGCATGCATTTCACTTGCTGAAGACAAAACTGAAGGGAAAATGCCCCAAGAACAAGCAGGAACTGAAGACAGTTGCAGTAGAGGCCTGGCAGAGCATCACCAGGGATGAAACCCAACGTCTGGTGATGTCTATGTGTTCCAGACTTCAGGCTGTAATTGACTGCAAAGGATTTGCAACCAAGTATTAAAAAGTGAAAGTTTGATGGATGATTGTTAACCTGTCCCATTACTTTTGGTCCCTTAAAAAGTGGGAGGCACGTAAACAAACTGTTGGAATTCCTACACCGTTCACCTGATTTGGATGTAAATACCCTCAAATTAAAGCTGAAAGTCTGCAGTTAAAGCACATCTTGTTTGTTTCATTTCAAATCCATTGTGGTGGTGTATAGAGCCAAAAAGATTAGAATTGTTGCTGTCCCAATATTTATGGACCTGACTGTATATATATATATATATATATATATATATATATATATATATATATATATATATATATATATATATATATATACACTGTACTCTCGTAAAATCTCACGAGATTCCAGTATCAGGGGCCGTTCTCCACTGTTTGAAGCGTTTGTAGATCGCTTCACTCCTCCAAAAGGAGATGCGATCTACAAAGCTTCATAAACTGACACAGAGGAGAACGCTCTCCTCTGAGAATGCTGGAGAATGAAGCAGTGAAATTTTTCCCTTGCTTCATAAACGAATTGAGTTTATAAACTCAATCCTTAGTGCTCTGGATTGAGACAAGTACACACTATAGACCTGTATGCTTTGTTAATTTTTCATGTCTGAGGTTTACAAACACTTTAACCCTGTGCAGGCTCTGACTCCACCCATGCGGAGCTCACACAAGGTTGGGATTCCGAGTTGTGATCTTCAGGTACTTTAAACTTGCTTACAGGACACATAAACCCTCCTCCTATCCAGACCAATTTTCAGCTTTCAGCGCTGATGCACTTTGAATGACAATTGCGCGGTCATACAACACTGTACCCAAATGACATTTTTATCATTTTTTATCATAGAGCTTTCTTTTGGTGGTATATGATCACCTCTGCAGTTTTTACTTTTTGTTAAAAAAATGTAAAAAACTGAGTTTTTAAAAAAAAAAAGTTTTATTTTTTTATATTTTGTTATAAAAAATTTAAAACGGGTCATTTTTCTCCTTCATTGATGTATGCTGATGAGGCGGCAGTGATGGGCACTGATAGGCGGCAGTGATGGGCACTGATGGGTGGCAGTGATGGGCACTGATGGGTGGCAGTGATGGGCAGCACTGCCAGGTGGCACTGATTGACACTACAGGTGGGCAAGGTGGCACTTGTTGGCATTGATAGGTGGCACTGTGGGCACTGTTCGGTGGCACTGTGGGCACTGTTAGGTGGCACTGTGGGCTCTTTTAATTGGCACTACTAGGTGGCACTGATGAGGCAGATGTGCCTCTTCCATCCCAGCCAGTGAAAAATAAAACGATTACCGATCTTTTGTTTACATCATGTGATCAGCTGTTATTGGCTTCCCTTTACTCGCCCTGTAGGGCGCGCGCAGGGAGCGTGCACAGGGGAGGCCCTCATATGACGGCCTCCCGGGAATTCAGGTCCGCGCTGTGGCCGTCATTTGGCCATTGCGCGGACGTCAGGTGGTTAAGTGGAATTTACACTGAAAGTAGAGGTCCGTTTTAGGAGGAAGTTCACATTTTGGGTAAAAAGGTCAGCTGCTGTGAAAAAGTGCCCTGGGGACCCCACCTCCAAATAGGCAAAATAAGTAAAATTCAAATGGCGTCTCCAACCTTGAAAACAAAGACAAAAATATCTGGATAATTGGGAACAGCGGGGCTCCCATGCCACACCATCAAATAGCAAGTACATTTTGGCAGCTTGAAACCATCCATGGGAAAAAGCATTGGCTGATCAAAGGTTTTAATAAACGTACGGTCTGTCAACGATTGAGGCGTCCGCGAGTAATGAATCCTGCTTACAAAACAAATGAGATCCTACAGTGAATGTACAAATATATTTATTAAATTTGAAAAAGAGGTAATAAAACGAGCAAATAAAAAAAAAGAGAGAGAGAGGAAAGCGTAATAATATTGCAGCAAGACAAGATGCTTAGCGATTAAAAGGAACGGGCGTATAAATATCATTAGTACTCCTGAATGATAGAGGGGGAAAAAAAAACTTTAAAAATAAATGAGCTGCTACAAAATAAACTACCTTGAAAGAAAAATGTACAGCAGGGATATACAAAGTAATTTCAAAAGCAGATTAAGGGAACATCTGTATGTTAACATTGTCATAAAAAGTGTATAGAAGGCAGAGTAACCAGCATGAGTATTATAAAATAAAATTCTAATTTTGTTCTCCGCTTCATCATTGTGACTGTACAGTAAAGATGTGATTTTTTTTTTTGATTTTTTATAAAAGCACAATTCAAGTCAATATGTTAAATATTGAAAATGGGTTTCTTTTGTGACTATGTTTTTATTATAGGAAAATAAATATATTTCTATAAAAATTCTAGCTTAATACTAATAGAATTTGGGTTATTTCTGAATTGTGAATTTGTTCCTGTGGAGAGTGTGGAATTATTTTTTTTATATATATACAGTATTTCACAAAAGTGAGTACACCCCTCACATTTTTGTAAACATTTTATTAGATCTTTTCATGTGACAACACTGAAGAAATGACACTTTGCTACAATGTAAAGTAGTGAGTGTACAGCTTGTATAACAGTGTAAATTTGCTGTCCCCTCAAAATAACTCAACACACAGCCATTAATGTCTAAACCACTGGCAACAAAAGTGAGTTGGGCCCAATTAGCCATTTTCCTTCCCCGGTGTCATGTGACTCGTTAGTGTTACAAGGTCTCAGGTGTGAATGGGGAGCAGGTGTGTTAAATTTGGTGTTCTCACGCTCTCATACTGGTCATTGGAAGTTCAACATGGCACCTTATGGCAAAAAAGTCTCTGAGGATCTGATAAAAAAGAACTGTTGCTCTACATAAAGATGGCCTAGGCTATGAGAAGATTGCCAAGATCCTGAAACTGAGCTGCAGCACGGTGGCCAAGACCATACAGTGGTTTGACAGGACAGGTTCCACTCAGAACAGGCCTCGCCATGGTCGACCAAATAAGTTGAATGCATGTGCTCAGCGTCATATCCAGAGGTTGTCTTTGGGAAATAGATGTATGAGTGCTGCCAGCATTGCTGCAGAGGTTAAAGGGGTGGGAGGTCAGCCTGTCAGTGCTGAGATAATACGCCGCACACTGCATCAAATTAGTCTGCTTGGCTGTCATCCCAGAAGGAAGCCTCTGTCTTTGCTGAAGACAAGCCGACTAAGGACATGGATTACTGGAACCATGTCCTGTGGTCTGATGAGACCAAGATAAACTTATTTGGTTCAGATGGTGTCAAGCGTGTGTTGTGGTGGCAACCAGGTGAGGAGTACAAAGACAAGTGTGTCTTGCCTACAGTCAAGCATGGTGGTGGGAGTGTCATGGTTTGGGGGTGCATGAGTGCTGCCAGCACTGGGGAGCTACAGTTCATTGAGGGAACCATGAACATCAACATACTGTGAAATACTGAAGCAAAGCATGATCCCCTCCCTTCGGAGACTGGGCCGCAGGGCAGTATTCCAACATGATAACGACCCCAAACACACCTCCAAGACGACCACTGCCTTGCTAAAGAAGCTGAGGGTAAAGGTGATGGACTGGCCAAGCATGTCTCCAGACCTAAACCCTACTGAGCATCTGTGGGGCATCCTCAAACAGAAGGTGGAGGAGCGCAGGGTCTCTAACATCCACCAGCTCCGTGATGTCATCATGGAAGAGTGGAAGAGGACTCCTGTGGCAACCTGTGAAGCTCTGGTGATCTCCATGCCCAAGAGGGTTAAGGCAGTGCTGGAAAATAATGGTGGCCACACAAAATATTGACACTTTGGGCCCAATTTGAACATTTTCCCTTAGGGGTGTACTCACGTTTGTTGCCAGCAGTTTAGGCATTAATGGCTGTGTGTTGAGTTATTTTGAGGGGACAGCAAATTTACACTGTTATACAAGCTGTACACTCACTACTTTACATTGTAGCAAAGTGTCATTTCTTCAGTCATATGAAAAAATATAATAAAATATTTACAAAAATCAATGGCTCTCCTGTCAGTGGTGGGGTCTGCGCTGATAATCAGTGCATTGATTATCAGCTCAGCCCCCATCAGAGGTGCCCACCACATCTGCCAATCACTGCCCATCAGCTGCCAGTCAGTGCCCACCAAAGTGCCAGTCAGTGCCCATCAAAGTGCCAATCAGTGCCCATCAGTAATGCCTGTCAGTGCCCTTCAAAGCTGCCAATCAGTGCCCATCAGTAATGACTGTCAGTACCTCATCATCAGTGCTGCCTATCAGTGCCCATCAGTGCTACCTATCAGTGCCTTTCAGTGTCCCCCTATTAGTGCCCATCAGTGCTGCATATCAGTGCCACCTATTGGTGCCCATCAGTGCTGCATATCAGTGCCAACTACCAGTGCCCATCAATTCTACATATTAGTGCCTCCTCATCAGTGCCCATCAGTACCACCTTATCAGTGCCAACTTATTAGTGCCCATCAGTGCCGCCTCATTAGTGCCCATCAGTGCCGCCTCATTAGTGCCTGTCAGTGAAGCAAAAAACAAAATTTTATAACAGAAACTAAGAAAAACTTTTTTTTTTTCAAAAATATTGCTCTTTTTTAGTTGGTTTAGCAAAAAATAAAAACTCCAGTGGTGATCAAATACCACCAGAAGAAAGCTCTATTTGTGGGAAGAAAAGGATAAAAATTTTATTTGGGTACAGCGTTGCATGACCGCGCAATTGTCATTCAAAATGTGACAGCGCTGAAAGTTGAAAATTGTCCTGAGCAGGAAGGGGGGAAAATGCCCGGTATTAAAGTGGTTAAGAAAGCTTTTAGAAATATTAATAGTGTTGTTAATTGTTAATAGTTTCTTTTTATTAATTAACAAAATGGAAAGTAAATGAACAAGAGAGAAATCCAAATCAAATCAAAATTTGGTGTGACCACCCTTCAATACAGCATCAATTCTACTAGGTACACTTGCATACAGTTTTTGAAGGAACTCGGTAGATAGGTTGTTCCAAACATCTTGGAGAACTAACCACAGATCTTCTGTGGATGTAGGCTGCCTCTTCTGTCTTCATGTAATCCCAGACAGACTCCATGATGGTCAGATCAGGGCTCTGTTGGGGCCAAATCATCACTTCCAGGACTCCTTTTTCTTCTTTACGCTGAAGATAGTTCTTAATGACATTGGCTGTATGTGTGGGGTCGTCCTGCTGCAGAACACATTTGGGGCCAATCAAACACCTCCCGGATGGTATGCATGATAGATAAGTATCTGCCTGTATTTTTCGGTAATGAGGACACCATTGATCCTGACCAAATCTCCAACTCAGTTTGCAGAAATGCTGCCCCAAACATGCAAGGAACCTCCATCGTACTTTAGGCCTCATGCACACTGGATGTTTTTACAGCTGCTGTTTTTGGCTCCAGACATTTTTTTCTACAGTCAATAAACTCCCCAGCATGTTATCCTATGTGTCCTTGCACACATAGGCTGTGGAAAAAAAAAAACATAATTAGTGGGTTTTGAGAAGAGTTTTTCTGCTGTAAAAAAAACGCTGAAAAACGTGGCTATTTAGCGTTTATCAGCATTTTTGAGCCATAAGCTTTTATAGGAGTATAGTTTTGCTAAAAAAAGCTAAAATACCTACTACAAAAACGCTGAAAAACTCACTCTACAGCTACAGCTTTCTACAGCTAATGTCACTGCCTTTTTTATAACGTCCAGTGTGCATGAGGCCTTACTGTTGCCTGCAGACACTTATTATTTTACCGCTCTCCAGCCCTTCACCATCAAACTGCCTCCTGCTACAGCCAAATATTTCACATTTTGGCTCATCAGTCCAGAGCACCTACTGCCATTTTTCTGCACCCCGGTTCCTATGTTTTCGTGCATAGTTGAGTCATTTAGCCTTGTTTCCACATCGGAGGTATTGTGTTTTGGCCACAATTCTTCTATACAGACCACTTCTGACCAGACTGTAGATTGGTGTACCTGAGTCCCATTGGTTTCTGCCAGTTCTGTGCTGATGGTTTTGCTGGACTTCTTCCGCTGTCAAAAGGAAGTAAGCATGATATGTCTTTTATCTGCTGCATTTGGTTTCCTTATTGGACCACTGCGTCTACGGTCCGGGTATCTGGTGACATTAGATAAGACAAGGGCATTGCAAGGACAGATTAGGAATGAATGGGGTGTCTCAGCCAATGGGCAGGGATTTTCTTCGGTCCCTTGGGTGGAGTCAGGTGATCGGGGGTTCTGTGCCACCTGGATGGACGTGTGCTGTATTGCCCCGGGCTGCTAGGCCAGAAACTTAAGGCCTATCCCAGGGACATCTGGCTGCTAGGCTGTCTGAGGGCCTATCCAGAAACAAGAAGCAGCATAGGGTTGGGACTGCGGGCTTGTAGTCCAACCAGAAGTAACGGTTCTGCCGGCCGGAGAACCTGTTGTGGTTGGAAGTAGAGGGGGAAGCTGTCACCACTAAGGAACCATCCACCTTGCTACCGGGGACCACTGTGAGTAGCTGAAGCAAGTACCAGAGAAGTATTCTCACCAGCCGGGGAGGGTGAAGAAGTGGGAAACTTCATCAAGTGCCAAGCCAGGGACCCAGCCAGTGGAGGTGACGCTTGCAGAGCATTATTGTGTGTCAAGCCAAGAAGGCCAGTGAGGTGACGCTTGAGAAGTATCTTTGAGTGCCAAGCTAGGGACCCAGCAGGGACGCAGGGGTGATGCTTGAGGAAGATACTGAGTGAGAAGATTGGAAGAACTCAAGGGTTCCACTTGCCAGTGGATCAGGAAGTCTAATGAAAGACTGGAAGCTCAGTGGAGTGAAGTTCTACAACAGGAGACTGTAGAAGAAGTGAAAGAGTTCATTGCAACCTTCGTTAGAAACTGTTACAAGATTGTTGCCATAGGAGACAGCGTTCCTACTTATGCAGACGTGGTGTCTAGCTGGATACCTTTCCCTGCATGTCTGTCTACCTATAGAAGTCTCAGAGTCTGCCAATTAACATTGAATCTACTTAAGGGTGTCCTGGCCCCAACCCTCTCTCCCACAGTTCTGTTTAAGAGACAATAAATCTCTTTGCATTCAAGAAGTGTCTGGCGCCCATCAATCCACCTTGCATTACACCCACCATACCTTGTAACCCACTCTACACAGAAGGATGTCAGCTGTCCCTAACTCTGAAGGTCACCATTAGGCCTAAAGAGGCCCGGGACTTTTCTACAACAGTTTGAAATTACAGATAGAATATCAATGTACACAGAACAGACAATAAACAAATAAATCTCTAAGAAAGGCTACTGGTTGCTGTCTATAATTCCACGGCTAAAGGGGAACCCCAGGCTGGCCTATTATACCTTTAATCCTAATGAGAGATGTGGTATTACAGGTATTAGTGGTGTGTCCCTTTAAATAGCAATAGAATAGCAGTGTCCAGGATGCATGGCCTTGCAATGATCTTCACCGGCAAGTTGGAGCTCAAAGAAAAAGAATTCTGAGTAAGGCACCGTGATATGTAGTCAAAGCACCTGAGCCTGGCCAGCAGTAATCCTTAAAGCAATTCCAAGTGTAAGGTGTCTGTATACAGTGTCCTGTGAAATATGATAAGGCAATTCCAGGTGTAAGGTGTCTATATACAGTGTCCTGTGCAATATGATGGTGGCAAGGATTGAATTGGTGGGCAGAACCTTTTATAGCCTCTCCCAGAATTATTTCCCTGGAGCAGATGGCCTGCTGGGAGATGTAGTCCAGGGATAGTTTTGCTGATTAAGGATGTCTGTTCAGGAGATTACAGTTCCCACAATGCTCTCTGCTTGGCTCAGGAAGATGATGCGTGTAATCTGCAGTGCCAGATAACTGTAGTCTGCTGTTGGCTACATCTATATATATATATAAAGGGAGATAGAGAGGTGGGTAGGGGAGAGAGAGAGATTGCGAAAGATAAAAAGAAAAACAGTTTCACTACATCAATTTAAATCGTATATACTTAAAATACACATAAAATAGAATTTTTGAAGCCCCAAAACTGTCTCTCTTTTTTAAATGGCCACTAGACTGATGAGCACTATTTAGCATCTTGCAAACCTAAGTGAAGTGTAATGCCGCGTACACACGAGCGGAATGTCCGACAGAAAAAGTCAGACGGGAGCTTTTCATCGTCTATTCCGATCGTGTGTATGCCTCATCGGACTTTTTTTTTCGAAAATTCTGACGGACTTAGAAATGGAACATGTTCTAAATATTGAGTGGGTGCATTGAGTTTTGTGTTTAGGACTTTTTCCATATAGATTGTTTTTAAGCGCAGCGTTAACCACTTGGTTCTTTTACTATGTTCTAAATATTTCCGACGGAACCAATTCCTATCGGGAAACCCATTCGTCTGAATTCTGTTCCGACGGACCAAAAACGATGCATGCTCTGAAGCAAGTACGAGACGGAAGCTATTGGCTACTGGCTATTGCACTTCCATTTTCTAGTCCCGTCGTACGTGTTGTACGTCACCGCGTTCTGGATGGTCGGATTTGGTTTGACCGCGTGTAGGCAAGATCGCTTGAGCGGAATTTCGTCAGAGTTCAGAGAAACCTTCGGAGTTTATTCCGACGGCAAAACTGGTCGTGTGTACAGGGCATAACAATGTACCTGGTCAAGGGAAATAGGTTGCAACACCATGATCCAGTGCCCTGGAGAAGGGTACATTGGAAATTTTGCCCATGCATCACAACCCAAGTGTTAAAATAAGTCCACCAAATCCCTTTTTTTTAATGCCCTGCAATTAAAAAAATGTTCAAACATAATTCTCAAGAGATGCATTTGGGCTTTACCTTGCAAACTGAATTGTATAACAATGAAATATTATTTAAATAATAAAAAAAAATGTAAGTTTTTAAATGTTTTTTAAATATTATTTAAATGTTTAGCAAATGTGGAGATTTTTGTTAAAGGAATCAGGATTTATTTGTGTCTTTGTAATTTTTGGTGCCTGCGACCCACAGTGGAGGGGATCTTGAAGTTTAAACAAAGTGACTGAAGCCAACGCACATTTTTGGACTTTGGTCAACCCCTAAGTATCTATTACCAGAAAATATATTATTCATTGTATCTGTCCATTAAGGATTTCCTTCCTGAATGACTGTTTATGGCTGGTAATGGTGGAGCTATCTGAATGGCCTTTAACAATTGATAAGACTTTTCATACTCACACATGACAGGACGTCCCTGAGGAGAGCACGGCTTTACAGAAGATGTTTCATAAACTAGCACAGGGACTGGCTAAAGTATAGCTACCAGAAAGATGCTGTTCTGTTGTTCAGCCTTCAGTAAATACACACTGTGAAGTGTCTGACAAACACATCTTATTATAGTATCCATGTATGACCCATCACAGGTGCATTAAAGGATAATTAAACTCAATAACAAAAAATGTATATATTACAGTTTACTAGTACTTAAATGTGGTAGCTGCATTCGTTTTTTGTTTTTTTTTCTGGCTAAGAACATTTTCAGCAACAGCACACCTGTTGATTTTGCCAGAATTGCAATGCCCTTGTCCCTTCCTGTCAGCTGACCTTGAGTCAAAAACAATGTTATCTTTCTTGTGTAAAACTACTAGTCCCACCCATGTCCATTTAATGAAAATAAATAAAGGCAGACATGTTTGAAGTCCAGCTTGTATGACAACCTTGGTTACTTCTATAGATACAGTTGAGCAGAGTGTTGCCAGCCTAGTACAGGAAGTGTGTTAGTGGCAGGATCTGGCTAGTATTTTTTCTTCATATTTGAAAACTGCTCACAGTGCCCAATACTACAGGCCACTTCCATCTTTGTACACCCATATATATAAGCGGGTGCACGTCTCCTCCTTGTTATGTGGCCAGGGTATCCTATGTTTTTTGCAATGCTAGGCATGTTGCCAAAACAACAGGCGGCACTCTCTGTTGGTCAAAATATGACCGGGGCAATTCCTATGTTGGCTGTTTGGTAGTAGAGTTGGGCGAACAGGTCAAGCCAAGCAAAAGTTGGGCCCGAACATCGCCTGTTCGCCCGTTCGACGAACACCTGAATTTGCGGGGTGCTCAGCAGGTTGTTAGCATTCTAAACCCCGATTGGGCAAAGCTTTGCCCAATCGGGGCACAGTGAATAGCTGGTTGTTAAGGAGCAGACCGGGAAGCCAGCCACAATGTCCTTAACAACGGATAAGTTATCAGCTGTCAACCGGATTCCCCACTGACAGCTGAATGAAAAAAAAAAAATAGGTGTGGGGTTTCCCCCAAAAATCCATACCAGACCTTTACTCTTATATCTCAGTGGCAGTAAGTCAGTTCCCCTCAGCTTCATTTAGTTTCAGATTGCCCACCGCATTACCGACGTCCCATTATAAGTCGCTGATCACCGCTATTAGTAGTATAAAAAAGAAAATCACAATATACAATATCTCACAAACGTGAGTACACACCTCACATTTGTGTAACTATTTTATTATATCTTTTCATGTGACAACTGTGAATAAATGACACTTTGCTGCAATGTAAAGTAGTGAGTGTACAGCTTGTATAACAGTGTAAACTTGCTGTCCCCTCAAAATAACACAACACACAGACATTAATGTCTAAACCGCTGGAAACAAAAGTGAGTACACCCCTAAATGAAAATGTCCAAATTGGGCCCAATTAGCCATTTTCCCTCCTCGATGTCATGTGACTCGTTAGTGTTACAAGGTCTCAGGTGTGAATGGGGAGCCGGTGTGTTAAGTTTGGTGTTATCACTCTCACTCTCTCATACTGGTCACTGGAAGTTCAACATGACACCTCACCCCATACAGCGGTTTAATAGGATAGGTTCCACTTAGAACATGCCTCGCCATGGTCGACCAAGGAAGTTGAGTGCACGTGCTCAGTGTCATATCCAGAGGTTGTCTTTAGGAAATAGACGTATGAGTGCTGCCAGTATTGCTGCAGAGTTTGAAGGGGTGGGGGGTCAGCCTGTCAGTGCTCAGAGCATACACCGCATACTGAGTCAAATTGGTCTGCATGGTTGTCATCCCAGAAGGAAGCCTCTTCTAAAGATGATGCACAAGAAAGCCCGCAAACAGTTTGCTGAAGACAAGCAACCTAAGGACATGGATTACTGGAACCATGTCCTGTGGTCTAATGAGACCAAGATAAACGTATTTGGTTCAGATGGTGTCAAGCGTGTGTGGCGGCAACTAGGTGAGGAGTACAAAGACAAGAGTGTCTTGCCTACAGTCAAGCCTGGTGGTGGGAGTGTCATGGTCTGGGGCTGCCTGAGTGCTACCGGCACTGGAGAGCTACAGTTCATTGAGGGTACCATGAATGCCAACATGTACTGTGACATACTGAAGCAGAGCATGATCCCCTCCCTTCGGAGACTGGGCGGCCACAGGGCAGTATTCCAACATGATAAGGACCCCAAACACACCTCCAAGACGACCACTGCCTTGCTAAAGAAGCTGAGGGTAAAGGTGATGGACTGGCCAAGCATGTTTCCAGACCTAAACCCTATTAAGCATCTGTGGGGCATCCTCAAACAGAAGGTGGAGGAGCGCAAGGTCTCTAACATCCACCAGCTCCGTGATGTCGTCATGGAGGAGTGGAAGAGGATTCCAGTGGCAACCTGTGAAGCTCTGGTGAACTTAATGCCCAGAAGGGTTAAGGCAGTGCTGAAAAATAAGGGTGGCCACACAAAATATTGACACTTTGGGCCCAATTTGGACATTTTCACTTAGAGGTTTTGTTACCAGCAGTTTCGACATTAATGGCTGTGTGTTGAGTTATTTTGAGGGGAGAGCAAATTTACACTGTTATACAAGCTGTACACTCGCTACTTTACATTGTAGCAAAGTGTAATTTCTTCAGTGTTATCACATGAAAAGATATAATGAAATATTTACAAAAATAAGAGGGGTGTATTCACTTTTGTAAAATACTGTATATACCATAGTTTGTAGACGCTATAACTTTCACGCAAACCAATAAACATACAATGTACAAAAGTACAAAATGGAGGGGTCAGTGTCAGCATTCCAATAATACAAGGAATGCAATGTGAGGTGTAAGAACGCAATCAGGGCAGCTAAAAAAGACTATGAGAGACACAAAGTGGAGAGTAGAAAAATAATCCCAAGAAGTTTTTTAAATATATTATCAGTAAAAAGCTGAGGTCAGAACACATAGGCCCCATAAAGGACGAAGAAGGGAAGGTGGTTACAGATGACAAGGAGAAGGCAGCTGTGCTAAATGTTCTCTTCTCCTCAGTTTTCACACCCTTACACCCGAAAGTCCTTAAAGAACTCAGACAGGTCATAACCAGACCACTATTCCTAATCTTCATGGACAGCATACTGACAGGATTGGTACCAGTTGATTGGCGAAAAGCCTACGTGGTACCAATATTCAAAAAAGGGCAGAGATCTATTCCTGGGAATTATAGGCATGTCAGTCTAATGTCGGTAGTTTATAAACTATTTGAGGGGAGGATAAGGGACCATATCAAAGAATTTGCTGATGAAAACAGTATCATCAGCAGTAATCAGCACAGATTAATGAAAGGTCGCTCTTGCCAAACCAACCTATTAACATTCTTCGAGGTAGTGAGTTACCGTTTGGACAAAGGTAGGCCAGTGGATGTGGTGTATCTGGATTTTGCCAAAGCATTTGATACAGTTCCCCACAAATGCTTAATGTACAAGCTGAGGTATGTAGGCATGGACCATAGGGTATGTACCTGGATAGAAAACTGGCTACGTGGGCTTGTCCCAATGGTTGTGATAAATAACGTATACTCAGAATGGTCTAGAGTGGTTAGTGGGTTACCCCAAGGCTCTGTCCTGGAACCAATTCTGTTTTTATAATTGATATAGAGGGTGGGATAAATAGCTTGATCTCAGCATTTGCTGACGACACAAAAATATGCAGGGCAAAACCAACACAGCAGGATATAGAAACTTTATAAGAGGACCTGAATAAATTAATGGAGTGGGCTACTGCATGGCAAATGAAGTTTAACAATGGTAAACGTAAGGTAATGCACTTAGGGGGTAAAAATATAAATGCAAGTTACTCTTTAGGGGGAGAACCCCTAGCGGCTTTCAGGATGGAGAAGGATCTAGGGGTCCTAGTATAAGACAGACAGAGCAATAGCATACAGTGTCAAGCTGTGGCTACCAAAGGACAGCAGAATATTAGCATGCATTAAAAAGGGAATTTACCCGAGAGATAAAACAATTATTCTGACACTTAATAAAACTCTGGTTCGGCCACATCTGGAGTATTCTGTCCAGTTCTGGTCACGAATCCTCAGAAAGGATGTGCTGGAGCTGGAGAGAGTCCAGAGAAGGGCAACTAAATAAATATGGTGATTGGAAGACCTTAAATTTGAGGAACGACTACAAGAGCTAAATGTATTCTCCCTGGAGAAGACATGCTTGAGAAGAGATATGATAGCAATATAAAACTATCTCAACGGTGATCCCAGCATATGCATGAAACTTTTCGGTCCCAGGGAGTGTAAGAGAACACGGGGCCACGCGATGAGACTGGAAGAGAAGTGATTTAACCCTAAGCTGCGTAGGGTGTTTTTTAGTGTCAGGGGGGTAAGGATGTGGAACTCTCTTCCACAATCGGTGGTGTCGGCAGGAAGTATGGATAGTTTCAAAAGATTCTTGGATGTGCATCTTACAATATAAGGGGATATGGGAAATGATTCTACACACACCCACCTACACAAGTTGAACTGGATGGAGTGTTGTCTTCATTCAACCTTACCAGCTATGTAACCATGGAAAGAGAAATGGAAGTAAAAGTAACGGGAAAGGAAAGAAAGAGAAAGGGGAAAGAAAAAGAAAAGAAAGTGAGAGGAAAATAAAAAAGGAAAAGGAAGGGGAAAGTAAAATGGAAAGAAGGGGGAGAGGAAAAAAAGGAAAAGGAAATGGAAAATAAGGGGGAAAGGAAAGTAATGCTAAGGAAAGGAAGACAAAGGAAAGGAAAGGTAAAAGAAAGAGAAGGAAGAGGAAAGGAAGGTGAAAGCAACGGGACAGGAAAAGAGAAGGAAAAAGAAAAGGAAAGGACATGTAGCTCAGATTTTTTTTTCATTTTGCCAGCTGGCTGAATGAAAAAACTGAACCAATTCCCCCATCCACACATTCAAGGTGGATGGGGGAAACAACCAGCTGTGCTGCGCCTCCCGCATCCCCCCACCCCCCTTTGCTGTCAGAATACACTGATTAGTGCCATTGGCTGCAGTCGCTGATCAAGCAGCTTTTTTTCCAACATGTCTGTTCAACAGAAGTTGACCAATAGATGGCCACCTTCAGAGGAAAGAAAAGAAAAAGGAAGTAAAAGGTAAAGGGAAGGGAAGAGAAAGGGGAAAACAAAAGAAAGGGAAAAGAAAGGGAATGGAAGAGAAAGAACAGGACAACTATAAGCGTGACAATAACATTTAAAATGTATGGTAAGAGAGAAAGGGAAAGGTAAGTAAAGGGGAAAGGAAAGGGGGACGGATGGGAAGGAGAAAGGGAAGGGAAAGGGGAATGAAAGTGAAAGTAAGTGGAAAGGAAATAAATAGGGGGAAAGGGAAATAGGGGGAAAAAAAAAAGCGAGATGTATTTAAAAATGAAACGATAAAGTAAAACCTTTAAGAGTGATAATAATGTTTAAAATGTATGGCTAGCAACTAGCAACTAATATTTACATAAAAATCGTACTGAAAGTATCTATTCCATTTCTCAGGCACTCCAGTTAAGAGATCTCAGTATTTGAAATCGGAAAACCATTTTAGGAGTGTCCTGCTCCCATTGCTGGAAGTTTAATTGATTTCGTAGTATAGGTGGACCGATCTTTTAAGCTGTGTGAAGCATCATTCAGAGTATTCCTGCTTGTGCCTGTTTACAATAATTGCACAGATCTCCCAGTATTGTCTTAAATTTCCTCTGAATTCTAAATGGAAGCATTCAAAAGCACCGCGTACCAAAGAGTGTTATAAAAAGATATAAAAACATATTCATACACATGAAGCAGGATTTCATAATGAAGGCTCTGTTCCCCAAACAGATGCTGAAAAAAGTAAACGTGAATGCAATTTCAGACCCGTATGAGACATTCTCATATTGGAACTCTTTCCAGAAAAACAATTCTTTGCTTACATTTGAGAGAATATTTGATGAATTCATTGATAAACAAAACACAACAGCGGCATGAAAAAGGAGAACAAACACATAATAATAGGCAGCAAAAAGCATATGCAGTGTTCGCAAATAAAATATTTAAAGGAAGACTCCAGTTGAGTGAGAATTTTACCATGGTAATACATACAGGGAACATGGCCTATGTGATCGCTGATTTTGTTCTTCATCCTGGGTTGAGTAAAGCAAGCTGTTCCTTTGGGTACATCTACTACTCACAGGCAGTATTTTCCCCAGGAACACCTAACTAGAGTTTAACATTTCACAATCAGTGGATTCTCAGCTCTTCCTATTCCTAGGGATCTCTGCAGTCTAATCATGTCCACCCCTAATTATTCACCCCTTCCTCCACCCGAGAGTGTAAGGTCCTCTAATAAATTAGGTTGTACACAAAGAAATAAAGGGGTACCATCATGCTAATGCAGACGTGAGAAACAGACTAGAGACAGCTCCCGCTCAGTCTCCAGGTAGGGAAAAAAATAGAATATCTCAGTACCCAAACCTTCCTCCAACCCTATGTGGAGAGATGATGTTTTCAAGAAGATATCAGGAGTCTACAGTTTTCCCCAGAAACATGAATGCCCTACCTAATTTGGAAGCAAATGAGAACATTTACTAAAAGTCTATTTTAAAAAAAAGTATAATGTTTTGGATGGTTTTAACATATAAAAACTGGTATTTTATATATTTTCTAATTATTTTTTACAATTTCATAACAAAAGAAATGACTACATGGCATATCTATGGTTCCCTTCTGGGGGTTGACCCTTCTGGGCTGTGATGGATGGGTACAAAATCATTGAGGGAAGGCATAAGTTCAAGAATGAACTTCAGGGATAAATGGTGTGGAAATAAGAGACCTATGATTATTTTTTTTATCATCAGATTAGATTAATGATAGACATTATTATCAATTTGACTTACAGTGAACTATAACTGGCCTTCACAGCTGATGACCTCCAGCTGACCAAGTATCTTGAGATTCTGTCATTGCCTAAGAGTGCCCCCCGTTGACTGAATGTGGCAAAGTATTAAGATACTGTATGTGAGCGGGAGTGTCTGTACCTGGAAGGGTGTGAGGAGGGGTGGTCTTTGCAAAGTGTATTACATTGCAATATCATTCTTTTTTGTATTACTTACAGTGCCTTGAAAAAGTATTCATACCCCTTGAAATGTTCAATATTTTGTCATGTTACAACCAAAAATGTAAATATATTTTATTAGGATATTATGTGATAGACGAACACAAAGTGGCACATAATTGTGAAGTGGAAGGAAAATGATAAATGGTTTTCAACATTTTTTTATAAATAAATATCTGAAAAGTGTGGGGTGCATTTGTATTCAGCCCCCCTGAGTCAATACTTTGTAGAACCACATTTCACTGCAATTACAGCTGCAAGTCTTTTTGGGTATGTCTCTACTACACATTAGGGGTGTGCATCTTCACTGGTCTCACAATTTGATTCGTTTCGATTCCGCGATGCATCATGATTACTGCACGAGTGCGCATGGTTAAAAACATTTTATCCAAAAATGTAAACAGTCAGAAAAACTGGGATGGGAGGGTCAGAGGCAGAGGGATGGCTGGGTTCAGGCAAAGGGGTGGCTGGGATCAGGCAGAGGGATGATGGGATCAGTGGCAGACAGATGGATGGGATCAGGCAGAGGAATGGTGGGATCAGTGGCAGAGGGATGGATGGGATCAGAGGCAGAGGGATGGATGGGATCAGAGGCAGAGGAATGGATGGGATCAGAGGCAGAGGGATGAAGGGGTTTAGAGGCAGAGGGATGAAGGGGATCAGAGGCAGAGGGATGAAGGGGATCAGAGGCAGAGTTAGGACTGGATCAGAGGCAGAGGGATGGCTGGGATCATAGGCAGAGGGACGGATGGGATTAGGGGCAGCAGAATGGTTGGGATCAGGCAGAGGGATGGATGGGATCAGAGGCAGAGGGATGGATGGGCTCAGAGGGATGGATGGGATCGGAGGCAGAGGGATGGCTGGAATCAGGCAGAGGGATTGTAAGATCAGTGGCAGAGGGATGGATGGGATCAGTGGCAGGTGGGTGGTGGGATCAGAGGCAGAGGGATGGCTGGGATCAGGAAGAGGGATGGTAAGATCAGTGGCAGAGGGATGGATACAATTAGTGGCAGGGGGGTGGATGGGATCAGGCAGAGGGATGGATGGGATGAGTGGCAGAGGGATGGTGGGATCAGAGGCAGAGGGATGGCTGGGATCAGGCAGAGGGATGGTGGGATCAGTGGCAGAGGGATGGATGAATCGTCACTGTGCAAATGCTCATGGATAAAAACTTTTTATTCAAATATTAAAAAAGTCAGAAAAACTAAATTTTTCTCTAGTGACAGAGGGATGGTGGGATCAGTGGCACAGGGATGGTGGGATCAGAGGCAGAGGGATGGCTGGAATCAGTGGGATGGCTGGGATCAGAGGCAAAGGGATGGCAGGGATCAGAGGCAGAGGGATGGCTGGGATCAGAGGCAGAGGGATGGATGGGATCAGAGGGATGGAGGGGATCAGAGGGAGAGGGATGGATGGCATCAAAGGCAGGGGGATGGAAGGGATCAGAGGCAGAGCAATGGCTGGGATCAGGTAGAGGGATGGGATCAGTGGCAGAGGGATGGATGGGATCAGTGGCAGGGGGATGGATGGGATCAGGCAGAGGGATGAATGGGATCAGTGGCAGAGGGATGGTGGGATCAGTGGCAGACAGATGGATGGGATCAGGCAGAGGAATGGTGGGATCAGTGGCAGAGGGATAAGGGAGGGAATATTGTCCTTATGGACAATACTCACTATATCGCTATGTGTAATAAAATATTAAGGAATAAAAATTAGTATAGGTAAATTACAACAAATATAGTAGAAAAATTCAGTCAGGAATATTATCTGGTCGACTTATATTTCAATAATGTGATCAATAAAACCACTTGGGAATATATTAGAACTAGTTTACCTATTGTACCCACATTTTATTCTCTCCGAAAAATCCACAAGGATGTCTTGAACTCTACGGGAAGACCAATTATATCTGGGAGAGGATCAATTAGTGAGAATGCCAGTCGCCTAGTTGATGAACACCTTAAACCGTATTTCGCATGCCTACAGTCGCATGTGAAAGACACAATTCATTTTCTCTAGATCATTGACAGTTTGTATATTCCTGAACATGCCTATTTGGTGACAATAGACGTGGAACCTTTATACAGCTCCATTCCTCATGACAAGGGAATGACAGCTGTTAAACACATCATTTATCGAAGTGGAGACCGGGATTGGGGGATACAATGAGTTTATTCTATCACTTCTGGATTATATTTTACATCTTTACCTTTAACGGCTCCCACTACCTCCAGGTAAAGGGTGTGGCGATGGGGACATGCTGTGCTATGCGAACCTGTACCTGGGGGAGTGGAAGAATATGTTTCTCACCAACAAAGCCTTGTCGATATATACTGACAACTTTTTAATTTGGATTAGATATATCGACGACGTTTTCGCCATATGGGACGGCCCTTTGGAGTTACTGTCTCTGTGTCTGGAGAGAATGATTAAAAATTACTTTAATTTGACATTCACTATGTCTTCCAGTGTCAGCAGGATTTCCTCCCTAGACATTGAGATCTCGAGAGGTGTTGGGGGTGGCCTCTGCAGCAGTCTGTACCGTAAAGTCACTTTAGGCAATACCATATTACACGCTTCAAGCTTTCACCCACAGTCTCTAGTTAGATCTATACCTTACAGTCAGTACCTTAGAGTAAGATGGAATTGTACCGATGACAATACATTTGCTTTGGAGGCTGGTAAATTGTGTGACAGGCTTTTGCAGAGGGGTTACTCCCACACCTCACTGAAGAAGGCCTTTAGACGAGCCACTTTACGCACTAGGCAGGAGCTTTTGTATTCCCCCAAAACCCCAAGTGTAGATAACCCTTTGAGAATCATCACTGAATATTGCAATCAGTATGTTGAGATAAGAAAAATTGTTTCTAGATTTTGACATGTGCTTACTGTGGACTCGTCCTCGGGTCATTTAATTCCTGAGGTTCCCCTCTTTACATTTAGGAGGGCAAACTCTATTGCTTCTAAATTAGTGAAGAATGAGTTCAAGGGTGATCGTGGGTCTTGAACATTGCAAATACAGAGGTACCTATATCTGTGGTTCCTGTGGGTACTGCAAAAATATGGATACCAGCAAAAAAAAATCCTGCCTAATGGCAAGGCCTTCATACCTAAACATTTTGCGAACTGCAGAATATTTGGTGTGATTTATCTGCTGAGATGCAACTACGGTTGCTTCTATGTCGGTAAGACGAAACTCGCTTTTTGGAAGCGAGCTTACCTACATATCAGGAGCATGCAGACATGTAACCCCGATCTAGCCCTGGGTAGACATACCACTATTGTCCACCAAGGCAAATTCCCGAAGATTAAATTCTTGATCCTAGATCGTATCCATCCCAATCCCAGAGAAGGAGATTGGAACGAAAATCTCCTCCAACTTGAATTGCGCTGGATATATATGTTGAAGGCCACCCATCCGCCGGGACTAAATGAGGTGGTTTGTTTCAAGCCCTTCCTTGAAGGATTTACCTCGGGAGGGATGGAGAAATAGCCACATAATGGGTCCCATTTATGTAAATTCAAATCTAGTGTATATACCATTCTATTCTACTCTATTTTCTATGCTGTCTGTTGTTTGTCTCCTCTGCTGAGTTGTCTGCTATAGAGGGGATCATTTATTCATTTGATCACATTTGAATTTTGATTGATATATAACATTTACCTGCATAGTATTTTCAAGTTTGCTCAGTCGTTCTCTACTGGTCTGTCTATTGCTGTCTTCATGTAAACTTTGTCACATGCAGTCCCTGTCATCCCCTCCACGATCTGCTATTATTTATTATTAGATGCTCCTATGGATCATGTGATCACGGCAATCTTGTGGCGGTATTTTGTCGCATTTAAATTTTATTAGACATAATTTGTCCTTTATAGCTTTAATTTTTCAACCCGATTGGATCACTATATGTTTTTTGCTTTTTTTATCGGTTGTGTTATCATTCGTGTATGCCCAACATGGTGAGGTCGCTTTTCAAGTGTCCTTTTCAGGAGTGAGATGGTATTCCATCAACTTTGTAACTCACACTGTGTTTCCAGGGCGACCAGTTTGTTTGCCTGGAGACACTTCCGTGCCGGTGGGTTGCATGCACGACGCGTCATTCCGCAGTGCGTGCGCATGACGTCACATCGTGCGCACGCTGTGGGAAGGCACGGCGCGGTCGTGGCTCAGGGGGCCTGAATGAAATCTGATTTCTGGCTGCTCAGCTGTTTGGCATGATGGGCGGTACGCCCTAGTTTAGCCTGCTTATAAACACTCAGATATCACAAGCATACAAGCACGGCCAACAGGTGGACACATCCAGAGTTGCTGAGAGGAGACCTAACATGTTTATAGTGAGTCTTTTGTAGATCTTTGTTATACCCATATATCTTTTTTTCATACATTTTCCCTCTGGGCTATTTCCCAGGCACAAACTTAATGATTAGGGCGGCTACTTATGCTCATTTCATTTTTTTGTTTCTCCTTCCTAATTTGGGACTTTAAACAGCTTTCTGAGGTAATTGTGATTGGATCTTTTCCCAGCCTCTTCGGACATTTGTGTCCTTCTTAACCTGGTTGCCAGCAATTTTTGATGCGCTTTGTTGCAGGTATGTTCGTCCACAAGCCTTCTTGTTTGGACTATGGATATATCTATATACATTCTTTTTTCTTTATTCATATACATTTTCAATTACATCTTTTTCAGGATGCCTGTTTTATAGGGCCCAGCACACGTGATTTGCTCCAAACCCAGGACTATAAGCCCCCCCCTGTTTTTTCGATTTGGGTGCATGGTCCATATATACATTCTCCTCTGATACCTCTTTTGGAGTTTCATTTCAAGCAGGGACAATGTGGATGGGATGGCAGAGTGACTCCATGTGACAGGGTCTTTCTCATTTTTAAAATGGATTTGGACAATTTTATGTATGTGCAATTGAACAAAATGTAAGTCAATAGCATTTTTCCTTATGGGCAATGCAATTTGGGTTAAATATGTTAAATTGATTGTTGACTATTTGTATCTTATAGATTATATATTTCCTGTTAAAGAGGAAGTAAACTCAGAAGAAATATTCCCAGTAATCATATGGCCACTATGTATAGCATTTATAAACTCACCAGGATAAGAATTAGCGTTCTAGGATCTTTCTTACTGTTTCTGCAGCTTGGTTTCTTTTTTATCTGTTCCTGCCTAAGCCGGCGCCATGTTTGTGGTTGCCTTCCGATTACAGCCTCCTCTGTACTTCCGCCATTTTCTTCCTGAACAAGCCAGAATCTCAGGCATGCCCAGTAAAGATTAACCAAGCCTCGTTTTCGTATAGCGTTACCATGGCAATGGCCCGGCAAACCAATAAGAGCAAACATGCAAATTTCCTCCCAGTGTTAAACATGAATGTCCTTGTTCAAACCCCCTGTGTAGCTGGTCACATTGGGTGTTTCAAGAACACCAGGATCTCGTGGGTTCGTGATGCCGTGGAGCTCTGCTATCGGAGGCACGGCACATAGATGAATAGACTGATGTCTTGCTGAGTGTACTGTAAACGAGAGAGAAAATGCGCATGCGTGAGTGATGTCACGGAAAACAGATATCTGCAATATCTCCTAAACAGCGCAGTTTGTGACATTTTTAAAGCCACCTACAAGTAACTGATTGCAAATTGCTTTACATGCAGTAAAGTTGGGCAGGGGAGTTTACAACCACTTTAACCCCCGAAACGCGTTGGGTATAGGATCTCTATATCATCAATTTGCACAATTTTGATGTCTCTATGTCCAAATTTTGTCTAACATTACATGTATTTTTCTATATAATTAGATCAGAGGCAGAGGGGTGGATGGGATCAGAGGCAGAGGTATGGCTGGGATCAGTGCAGAGGGATGGATGGTATCAGTGGAAGAGGGATGGATGGGATCAGGCAGAGGGATGGATGGGATCAGGCAGAGAGATTGTGGGATCAGTGGCAGAGGGATGGCTGGGATCAGTAGCAGATGGATGGATAAGGTCAGGCAGAGGGATGGTTGGATTAGTGGCAGAGGTTTAATGGGATCAGAGGCAGAGGAATGGCTGGGATCAGAGGGATGACTGGTATCAGAGGCAGAGAAATGGCTGGAATCAGAGGCAGAGGGATGGAGGGGATCAGCGGCAGAGAGATGGATGGGATCAGAGGCAGAGGGAGTGCAGGGATCAAGTAGAGGGATGGATGGGATCAGAGGCAGAGGGCTGGAGGGGATTAGAGGCAGAGGGATGGATGGGATCAGGCAGAGGGATGGCTGGGAGCAGTGGCAGATGGATGGATAAGATCAGGCAGAGGGATGGTGGGATCAGTGGCAGAGGTTTGGTGGGATCAGAGGCAGAGGGATGGAGGGGATTAGAGGCAGAGGGATGGATGGGATCAGGCAGAGGGATGGCTGGGATCAGTGGCAGATGGATGATTAAGATCAGGCAGAGGGATGGTGGGATCAGTGGCAGAGGTTTGGTGGAATCAGAGGCAGAGGGATGGCTGGGATCAGGCAGAGGGATGGTGGGATCAGAGGGATGGCTGGGATCAGAGGCAGAGGGATGGCTGGAATCAGAGGCAGAGGGATGGAGGGGATCAGAGGCAGAGGGATGGTGGGATCAGAGGCAGAGGGATGACTGGGATCAAAGGCATAGGGATAGACGGGATCTGAGGCAGAGGGATGGATGGTATCAGAGGCAGAGGGACAGCTTGGATCAGGCAGAGGGATGGATGGAATCAGAGGCAGAGGGATGGAGGAATGGGATCAGAGGCAGAGGGATAAATGGGACCAGAGGCAGAGGGGTGGTGGGATCAGTGGCAGAGGAATGGTGGGATCAGAGGCAGAGGGATAGATGTGATCAGGCAGAGGGATGGATGGGATCAGTGGCAGAGGGATGGTGGGATCAGTGGAAAGGGGATGGATGGGATCAGGCAGAGGGGTAGATGGGATCAGTAGCAGAGGGATGGTGGTATCAGAGGCAGAAGGATAGATGGGATCAGAGGCAGAGGGTTGGCTGGGATCAGAGGCAGAGGGATGGCTGGGATCAGAGGCAGAAGGATGGATGGGATTAGTGGCAGAGGGAGGGTGGGATCAGAGGCAGAAGGATGGATGGGATCTGTGGCAGAGGGTTGGCCAGGATCAGAGGCAGAGGGATGGCTGGGATCAGGCAGAGGGATTGTGGGATCAGTGGCAGAGGGATGGTGGGATCCAAGGCAGAGGGATGGATGGGATAAGGCAGAGGTTTGGATGGGATCTGTGACAGATCCTATCCCACACTCCGCTGAGTGCTTCCATCAGTAATACTGCTTCCTCCAGTCTGACCATCAGCGCTTTCAAGAATCGTGTATTGTTCAGAATTAACAACCAAGAATAGTCTTTGGGCAAGTCCCAGAAAATAGTCTCTCAAAAATGTAACACAAAAAAGATTAATATAGCAATACCAAATAACAGGGTGAATGTGGACAGAAAAAGGCCCTTGCAGCCAGTGTCCGTGACAGGATCAGAGGCAGAGGGATGGATGGGATCAGAGGCAGAGGGATAGCTGGGATCAGGCAGAGGGATGGATGGGATCAGAGGCAGAGGGATGGATGGGATCAGAGTCAGAGGGATGGATGGGACCAGAGGCAGAGGGATGGCTGGGATCAGGCAGAGGGATGGATGGGATTAGTGGCAGAGGCGTGGTGGAATCAGTGGCAGAGGGATGATGGGATCAGGCAGAGGGATGGCCAGAGGGGATAGATGGGATTAGGCAGAGCGGTGATGGTAGTGGAGGGATGGGATCAGTGACACTGGCACTCATCAGCTCTCAGTGTCAGTCAATTTCCCTTCATCCATGCTGCTCAGTGTGTCTCCTTCCGGTGCCTCCAGTGAAGCCTCTCCATGTCAGGTCTCCTTGAGCTCCCCCCTGCACTGTACTGGCTGTCAGTTCATCAGCTGACTTTCTGCTTCAGTGAAGGGGAGTGGGCTTTACCCACCATGCAGGCTCTGCCTCTGTGTTTCTCCCGGAGAGGCAGAGCTCTGCACGGAGTGACGGATTACATGACCAGACATCTGAATTGCGATGCACTGATGCTGCGATTATATTCAATACCCCTACTAGAGATGTGCGATTAGTTTTGGTCCGAATACAAATTCAGACAAATTTTTGGTTATTTGGAGATTCGGATGTATCCGAATTTCCGAATGAAATAGTAACAAATAGTAACGAATTTTGTTGAATTTCAAACGAACTCTAATGAATTCCAACTTTTCAGAACAATTAGAGTTTGGATCGGATAGATTAGTTGTGTTACTAATTTCGTTTCATTATGGAATGCATTTAGTTTGGTTTCGGAATTCGTTTAGTATAATTTTCGGTAAAATTCATTTTTGTTAAAATTTGTTTTAAAAAATGTGTTTTGTTTATTAATTTTCTAATGAATTCCAACTTTTCAGAATGACTAGAATTCGGATTGGTCGAAAAACGATCGACCGATTCGAATTCTGTGTGAAGAAATAGCTGGTTGTTTTCCAGCGGGCCGAAAAGCCTGGGCTGTCCGTGTCCTTAACAATCATGAGTCATCATCTGTCAGCGGGCTTCCCCACTGACAGTTGAATGTAAAGAAAAGAATAGGAAAAAAGTCTTAAAAAACAGCGTGGGGTCCCCCCCCCCAAAATCCATACCAGACCTTTATACGTGCATGCAGCCTGGCAGGTCAGGAAAGGAGGGGACAAGCGAGCGACACACTGCTGATTTTTTATTATTATTTTACATTGGATGTTGTATTATATATTTTTTATGATGTATAAATAAAAGCTATATGTTTTTATACAATTACCCTCTTTACCTCTGTTGCTTCTAAAGTCCCATTAGTATCTTTGGGGGTTATTCATGCTTTCTTACATGGGTGGGTGCTTGTCCCCATGTTGATGGGGACAAGGGCCTCTTCCCGACAACCCTTGGCTGTGATTGTCGGGGTCTGAGGGTGTGGGAGCTTATCGGAAGGTAGAAGCCCCAAGATCCCGCCCCCCCATGTGAATGGGTAAAAAAATAATAAACACAAGAGACAGTTTTTGACAAATCCTTTATTAAAAAACAAAAACCCTAGGCTGTGGTTGTCGGGGTCTGCGGATGGGGCGGCTTATCGGAATCTGGAAGCCCCCTCTAACAAGGGGGCCCCTAGATCCCGCCTCCACCCCCCCCATGTGAATGGGTCAAAAAATAATAAACACAATTTTTGACAAATCCTTTATTAAAACGGATGCAACCGTGCCGGCCCGGAAAAATTAAAAAAATTAAAAACGCTCTCGCCATGGAGGCCTCGCGCCGTATGCCCGCTTTGTGCTTTGACATCTCTTATATAGGCAATGTACGGGGCCACCTGGCTATGTCACCCGGTTGCACCTCCCCTTCTGACATCACGGACTGGTGCATGCTGGGCATGTGAATTCAGAAGGGGCTGTTTTACCGAGTGACATAACCAGGTGGCCCGCCCCTTGCCTAGATAAGAAATGTCAAAGCACAGAGCAGGCATATGGTGAGAGGCCTCCCAGGAGTCAAGAGAGTTTTTAATTTTCTTCTATGTTTCGGGTCAAGTGGGCGTCGTGATTGACGATGGCTTTACATCGAGGGACACTATTTTTTCATTATTTAATAAAGGACTTGTCAAAAACTGTCTCTTGTGTTTATTACTTTTTGACACTTTTTTGGTGAATGGGTAGGGGTACTATGTACCCGGAGACAAGGTGCTTTGGGGTGGGGAGGGCATGTGGCCTGGTATGGTTCAGGAGGGGGGGGGAATTAAATGAATTCCGAAACCAAACTAAACAAATTCCATAACGAAACTAAATTAGTAACATAACGAATCTATATGAAACAAAACAAATTTTTCCATTGTGCACATGTCTAGTCTCTACCAGCTTTGCACATCTAGAGAGTGAAATTTTTGCCTTTTCTTCTTTGCAAAATATCTCAAGCTCTGTCAGATTGGATGGAGAGCGTCTGTGAACAGCAATTTTCAAGTCTTGCCACAGATTCTCAATTGGATTTAAGTTTGGACTTTGACTGGACCATTCTAACACCTGAATATGCTTTGATCTAAACCATTCCATTGTACCTTTGGCTGTATGTTTAGGGTTGTTGTCCTGCTGGAAGGTGAACCTCTGCCCCAGTCTCAAGTCTTTTACAGACTCTAAGACCCCATTCACACAGGGGCAACACGACTTGCAGGTCGCCTCACCGAGGCGACCTGCACACGACTGCCCGGGCGACTTGCAAAACGACTTCTGTATAGAAGTCTATGCAAGTCGCCCCAAGTCGCCCCCGAAGTCGTACAGGAACCTTTTTCTAAGTCGGAGCGACTTGCGTCGCTTCTCTTAGAACGGTTCCATAGCACAGAACGGGAGGCGGCTTGTCAGGCGACTAGGTCGCCTGACAAGTCGTCCCTGTGTGAATGGGCTCTAACAGGTTTTCTTCTAAGATTGCCCTGTATGTGGCTCCATCCATCTTCCCATCAACTTTGACCAGCTTCCCTGTCCCTGCTGAAGAAAAGCATCCCCACAACATGATGCTGCCACCACCATGTTTCACAGTGGGGATGGTGTGTTCAGGGTGATGTGCAGTGTTAGTTTTCCGCCACACATAGCGTTTTGCTTTTAGGCCAAAAAGTTCAATTTTGGTCTCATCTGACCAGAGCACCTTCTCCACATGTTTGCTGTGTCCCCCACATGGCTTCTCACAAACTGCAAATGGGACTTCTTATGGCTTTCTTTTAACCATGACTTTCTTCTGGCCATTCTTCTATAAAGTCCAGATTTGTGGAGAGCACAACTAATAGTTGTCCTGTGGACAGATTCTCCCACCTTAGCTGTGGATCTCTGCAGCTCCTCCAGAGTAACCATGGGCCTCATGGTTGCTTCTCTGATTATTGCTCCCCTTGCCCGGCCTGTCAGTTTAGGTGGACGGCCATGTCTTGGTAGGTTTGCAGTGCCATATCTTTCTATTTTCAGATGATGGATTGATTGTGCTCTGTGAGATGTTCAAAGCTTGGTATATTTTTTATAACCTAACCCTGCTTTAACTTTCTCAACTTTATCTCTGACCTGTCTGGTATGTTCCTTGGCCTTCATGATACTGTGTGTTCACTAAGGTTATCTAACAAACCTCTGATGGCTTCACAGAACAGCTGTATTTATACTGAGAATAAATTACACACTCTATTTACTAATTAGGTGACTTCTGAAGGCAATTGGTTCCACTAGATTTTAATTAGAGATATCAGAGTAAAGGGGGCTGAATACAAATGCACGCCACACTTTTTACATATTTATTTGTAAAAAAATGTGAAAACCATTTATCATTTTCCTTTCACTTCACAATTATGTGCCACTTTGTGTTGGTCTATCACATAAAATCCCAATCAAATGCATTTACGTTTTTGGTTGTAACATGGCAAAATGTGGAAAATTTTAAGAGGTATTAATTGTTTTTCAAGGCACTGTACTTACTTTGTATTTTATTTGTATCATCACTGCTCTTATGGTTATAACAACTATGTTATATATGGTTATGTTTGATTAATAGAAAGTTTCTTTCTGTGTAAATAAATTAGATCTTTATTTTTAGCTGAGTCACCATAATTTATTATTAATACGTTTATAGTAAGAATTGCATCAAAATCGTTTAGATTTTTATATAGACAAAAGGTTGTAATCACTTATTATATTTATCAAGCGAATAAGTGAGGTAGCAAAATCGCAAAATGACATTGTTTATTTACTAGCACTGCATATTGTTGTATTTGCACTTTGAAGGTTTTGCATATTGACCTATTTTTGCAATCTGTCTATTAGATCTTTTTCCAACACTGACCATTTTTAAGTTTACTTTCTAATAGGAAAGCCCAACAATGTATGCATATTTTTTGTCAGCTGTCCGATTAATTAAAGCTGCATACACACTATACGAATTTTGATATGTTGGTGACCCTGTCGGCTGTCTGCTGCCCGACATCATATAATTAAAAAATTGATGGAGCTGGATGAACATTGTCAGCCAAATCAAATGCAACCACTGTTTGGGTATTCTGATAGGAACAGGCCATACTGTAGTTGTCAGAATACAATATCTGCAGAGGGAGATTCCTCCACCCATGCTGTATAGTGTGGATTGAGGAATCTGTTAGATTATTTTCTTTCAGCCCAAAGGCTGAACAAAAATTATCTATGTGTGTATACCCAGATTTAGTCATTCTCCAGTAGGAGAGAATCATTCAGATCTCTTTTAAGCTCAACAGCTATGAAAAAATGCACAGAGATTACATAACGCTCGCTGTCTACTGGCTGCAATTGGTATACTGTATATGAAATATTTTAATGTTTTTACATTTTGAATCAATATTATATATATACTGTATATATATATATATATATATATATATATACATATATATACATACAGTATCTCACAAAAGTGAGTAGACCCCTCACGTTTTTTAAATATTTTATTATATCTTTTCATGTGACAACACTGAAGAAATGACACTTTGCTACAATGTAAAGTAGTTAGTGTACAGCTTGTATAACAGTGTAAATTTGCTGTCCCCTCAAAATAACTCAACACACAGCCATTAATGTCTAAACCGCTGGCAACAGAAGTGAGTACACCCCTAAGTGAAAATGTCCAAATTGGGCCCAATTAGCCATTTTCCCTCCCCGGTGTCATGTGACTCGTTAGTGTTACAAGGTCTCAGGTGTGAATGTAGAGCAGGTGTGTTAAATTTGGTGTTATCGCTCTCACTCTCCCATACTGGTCACTGGAAGTTCAACATGTCAACTCATGGCAAAGAACTCGACGAGGATCTGAAAAAAATGAATTGTTGCTCTACATAAAGTCGGCCTAGGTTATAAAAAGATTGCCAAGACCCTGAAACTGAGCTGCAGCAAGGTGGCCAAGACCATACAGTGGTTTAACAGGACAGGTTCCACTCAGAACAGGTCTCGCCATGGTTGACCAAAGAAGTTGAGTACACGTGCTCAGCATCATATCCAGAGATTGTCTTTGAGAAATAGACGTATGAGTGCTGCCAGCATTGCTGCAGAGGTTGAAGGGGTGGGGGATCAGCCTGTCAGTGCTCAGACTATACGCCGCACACTGCATCAAACTGGTCTACATGGCTGTCATCCCAGAAGGAAGCCTCTTCTAAAGATGATGCACAGGAAAGCCTGCAAACAGTTTGCTGAAGACAAGCAAACTTATTTGGTTCAGATGGTGTCAAGCGTGTGTGGCGGCAACCAGGTGAGAAATACAAAGACAAGTGTGTCTTGCCTACAGTCAAGCATGGTGGTGGGAGTCATAAGCAAAAGATTGCCGCTCCAATCTCTCAAATCCATATCAAGACACCCGCCCTAATGCAACTCACAGGTGCTGACTCTGCACAAGCTTGAGGAAAGAGAAAAATATCCTGGACGGCCGCACACCATAGAAGACATCTTTATTGATATGAAGAAATAAAATCCAAATGCAGTCACCTCCTGTACAGGGAGGAACAGGAAAGATAGCTAACATGTTTCACGCCCCATCATGGCGCTTATTCATAGCTGAATGAATAAAGTTTGATCATGGGTATATATAGGGACTTCAGGTTTTGATAGCCAATCCAGAGATGGTCTCAAATAGAGACCTGCCCATGTAATCAAACTCTAGACCGACACCCAAGAGATAGGAGACACCTGGGATGTGAAGTTGAATTATAAATCAAAATTTGAAGACAAGATAACATGACAATGTAATAATGCCTATAAAGGTCCACCAAACTAAAAAAGTTTACTAAGTGAACCGATGCGCATATATATATGTATATACATGCGCTAGACACATGATTATTTTTACTATTCGCAGTATTCAACTTCTTCCATTGTGTACATCCATAACCTTGGGAAGAAGACCATGATAAATACTAAAACAATATTAAACAATAGCAAAGTACAAAGTAACAACACTAATTTTTAAATCATAAATGCTAAATAATCTCAAAGGAAAACTTGTGTATAAATGATGATATCATCATTTATACACAAGTTTTCCTTTGAGATTATTTAGCATTTATGTACATGAGGTGACTGCATTTGGATTTTATTTCTTCATATCAATAAAGATGTCTTCTATGGTGTGCGGCCCTCCAGGATATTTTTCTCTTTCCTCATGGTGGTGGGAGTGTCATGGTCTGGGGCTGCATGTGTGTTGCCAGCACTGGGGAGCTACAGTTCATTGAGGGAACCATGAATGCCAACATGTACTGTGACATACTGAAGCAGAGCATGATCTCCTCTCTTCCGAGACTGGGCCGCAGGGCAGTATTCCAATATTATATTGACCCCAAACACACCTCCAAGACAACCACTGCCTTGCTAAAGAAGCTGAGGGTGGACTGGCCAAGCATGTCTCCAGACATGATCTTGACTGAGAGCAACTAATGGCCCAGGCTGGGTATTAAGCCATTGGTACATATGATCTCCTATAATTAAGAGATCCATACGAGCTACCTATGCGGGAATAGTTTGGGTGACGATCGTTTGGCTTTAGAGTACCTGTTGAATCCACGGACTGAGAGCTGAGGACATCGTATCGGACCTGTTCCATTCTTCTGTGTCCAGTACCTGAGCAGCATCTGATCCATATCCCAAGCCTGTATGACCCCTTTGTCGTATGACACTTGGGGTCCGCCATAACTGGTAAGAGTATGCATTTACCTCTGAAGTGTCACTGAAAATGACTACAGACAAGCATTTCAATATTTTCTTATAATTGAAGACACCCCCACGGGAAGAATATATCTTTCTACACCTTTGTGGACTTCACGTTACACACACTACAGAAAAGTATCTCAATACTTTCTTGTAATTTAGGACACCTCCACGGGAAGAACACATTTTTCTATACCATTGTGGACTTTACGTTACACACACCAACTGTGTTGCATAGAGTTTTGTACAGTTTCAATATCTTGTTTTGTCACATTTGTTCTAAGGTTTTTCACCTATAGGATATACTTTACACTCCTCAGTAGTGCTACACTGTCACTCTATTAAATATTTATTTTCCACCATAATTTGCAAATAAATTCTTTCAAAAATCAGACACTGTGATTGTCTGGACTTGTTTCCACATTTTGTCTCTCATAGTTGAGGTATACCTATGATGACAATTACAGGCCTCTCTCATCTTTTTAAGTGGGAGAACTTGCACAATCGGTGGCTGACTAAATACTTTTTTGCCCCACTGTATATATATATATATATATATATATATATATATATATATATATATATATACATACACACTGATTAGCCATAACATTATTCCCACTGACAGTAAGAGGATTAACATTGGTTTTCTTGTTACAGTAGCACATGTAATTCGGTGGGATATATTAGGCAGCAAGTGAACATGTTGTCCCTGAAGTTGATGTATTGAACACAGAAAAAAATAGGCAAGCATAAGGATTTGAGTGACTTTTACAAAGGCCAATTTGGAATGGCTAGATGACTGGGGGATGTTCTCGGGCTGCAGTTTTTAGGAGCTACCAAAATTGGTCCAAGGAAGGAAAACCGGTGAACCAGTGATAGGGTCGTGGGTGGCCGAAGCTTGAGCTGTAGCTCAAATTACCTGAAATAGTTCATGCTGGTTTCCGATAGAAATATGCAAAAACCGCAGTGCATCTCAGTTTGTTTTGAATGGGGCTGCATGGCCGCAGGCCGGTCAGGGTGCCCATGCTGTCCCGTGTCCACAGCCAAAAGAGCCTACAATGGGCATGTGAGCATCAGAACTAGACCACAGAGCAATGGAAGAAGGTGGCCTGATGAATCAAGTTTTCTTTTACGCCATGGGAATGGCCGGGTATGTGTGCATCACTTACCCGGGTAAGAGAAGGCACCACGATGCACTGTGGGAAGAAGGCAAGCCAGTGGAGGCTATGATCTACTACTGATGGTGCCAGATACCACAAGATACCTTCAGAGGTCTAGTGGCATCCATACCTCAATGGGTCAGGGCTGTTTTGGCAGCAAAAGGGGGACCTACTCAATATTCGATGGGTGCTCATATTGTCATCGCTGATTGGTTTATGTGTGTGAGTGTGTGTATATATATATAGAAATTGAGTATGAGTCCCTGCCGTGCTGACCCTGCAGTGCTCCTCCACCTCCCCTCCGAGTTTCAGACCAGAGCACAGAAGCTACCAGTACAGGAAGATGCTGAATTTTTTTTTTTTACTACTTTGGGAAGCCATTGTTTTGGTATCCATGGACTGGTCAGAAAAAGCCCACTTTAATAGCCAATAAGTTACTTAACCTGTACTTTGCCCATGCCCTGCTCCTATCTAGAGGCACATACTCACTTTGCCTTCACTGAGAGCTAAGAAAATATTTGGCACTTACAGATATGGAGGACTATGTTTTTCACTTCATGTGACAAGGCCGGTGCTCGATATTTGGTATAGCACTCTCTGAAGGGGGGGTGGGAAATGTCCTCAGCCCTGTGCAAGCTCCAAATAAGGCAGAGAGTAACATAAAGTTGAGCATGCTCTGCTGGGAAGGGAGGCATTAAAATGGACCTGTTGTTTTGCCCTCCATGGCCAAAGCACAGGTTCACTTTAAGCTGGACTGTAATGTTGGAAGAAAGCCAAGCAATATACCGAGCAGTAGTAGCCTTCCCGCTGGAAGTATCTGTACTTTGACACTGCAGGGAGCTTGCATAGTTAAATAACCCTGAGAGTTATGCACATAGTAGCATAGCTATCAATAGGACCACTCATGCTAAGAAAAACTCCACTGATGGTCCAGACAAAAAGGTCTACCTCTGGTCCTCCAGGCTAGGAGATAAGAATGAGGATGACAGCCATATCCTGTTAAGAAAAAAAGAATTGAGTTAAGAAGCCTAATGGGCTTGTGGGGAGGTAAAGAGTGGTGCAGTTGCATTAAACATACCAATTGCAAAAAACAGAACTTGTATTAAATTTAAAGTTCGACAATTCACAACAAGCCTGGCAGGAAGGCACCCGACCGTGAACACTCACAGAATGCAACAGAGATGTTTAGAAGAGCAGGTCTTGGATGTGCCAACAGTGTCTATCTTGAGGGGTGGAAAGTGACCTGGCCAGTCTATACCAAATGGGGAGGTCTCCAGAAAGGATGGTGTGTTCCTATGCTTTCCCTACTCCTCTGGAACCTATCCCTTCAGCTAATCACTTTCGCTGACAAATGAGTGATCTGCCTGACCCAAGATGGTCACCTGTCAGAGCTGGCTCAGCCCTTCCTTCTCTGAGCTGGCCGCTCAGCTGTTGGCTAATTGCCAGCTCTCATCTCTCTCCACAGTTACCCAGCTATTCCTGATCCTGCTCGTCTGACCTGCCTACTTATAGCTGTCCAGCTCACTTCATTTCTGCCTTCGCCTTGGTCATATCACAAGAAACCATCTCCTGCGTTCCTGTTTAAGACTGGCTTTGCTGACATCCCTTCTGGCTCCTTATCCTGCTTGCTGTTCCGCTACTTGGATCCCCGATTTCTGGCCTGGCTGATTACCCGATCTGGTTACTGAACTCTGGCTTGGCTTATTACCCGATCTGGTTACTGGACTCTGGCTTGGCTGATTACCCGATCTGGTTACTGGACTCTGGCTATGCTTTGACTACGCTTACTCTATTTACCTTTTTATTTTTTATTAAAAAACAAGTGTGATTTTACTGTACTTCTGTCTCGGTCTGGTTTATGGTTTCTGACACCACCAGAGTCACATAGGGCAGCAGTATTCAAATCGAATAGCTTCCCCAGTGACCAAGGAAACCATAGAGGAACCATGTTCCTCTAAACAACCTCTCCCTCTGCAATGCTGGTGTGGTTGAGCACCACCTGCAGTGGAGAAAGTAGACTGCACCTGCCTACGGGCTCATGGGCTGTAAAGCAAATAAGCAAAGCCTTGGGGCTGATTATTTAAAACAACTGATCGGGGGGGCTTTAAGGAGGATATACATTCTGGTAAAACAGAGGTTCTTTTCTGTAAAAGTAGAAAACTTCTTTAAACATGAATTCTATGTTTTGCCAGATTAGGGTCTTCATGCTAGAAGGGTAGGGAAGCACAAGACAAGCAGGACCTATTTCTTTATTTCTGCAGCAGCAACACAACTCACAAAATTAACTCTCACAAACCAGTTCTAATCCACTATTGCTGTTCCCAAATTCTTTAGAAGGATAATAGTCAACTTTTTGGATAAAGGGGCCTCAAGTGCAGCCCCTAACATTACTAAAGGGCAACACATAATACACTCACTGGACACTTTATTAGGTACACCTGTTCAATTGCTTGAGAACACAAATTGCTAATCAGCCAATCACATGCATTTAGGCATATAGACGTGGTGAAGTTCAAACCAAACATCAGAATGGGGATTTAGGTGGATTTGAACGTGGCATGGCGTTCTAGACGGCCTGGTCTGAGTATTTCAAAAACTGCTGATCTACTGGGACTTTCACGTGCAACTATCTCTAGGATTTATAGAGAATGGTCAGAAAAAGAGAAAATATCCAGTGAGCAGCAGTTGTGAGGAGGAAAATGCCTTGTTGATGTCAGAGATCAGAGGGGAATGGGCAGGCTGGTATCAGATGATAGAAAAGCAACAGTAACTCAAATAACCCCTCGTTACAACCAAGGTATGCAGAATACTATCTCTGAATGCACAACACATCGAACCTTGAAGCAGATGGGCAACAGCAGCAGAAGATCACACCGGGTGCCACTCCTGTCAGCTAAGAACAGGAAACTGAAGCTACAATTCGCACAGGTTTACCAAAATTGGACAAAAGAAGATTGGAAAAACGTTGCCTGGTCTGAGAAGTTCCAATTTCAGCTGCGACATTCAGATGGTCGGGTCAGAATTTGGCATAAAAAACATGAAAGCATGGATCCATCTTGGCTTGTATCAATGTTTCAGGCTGGTGGTGGTGGTGTAATGGTGTGGGGGATATTTTCTTGGCACACTTTGGGCCCCTTAGTACCAATTGAGCATCGTTTAAACGCTACCTGAGTATTGTTGCTGACCATGTCCATCCCTTTATGACTACAGTGTCCCCATCTTCTGATGGCTCCTTCCAGCAGGATAATGCACCATGTCACAAAGCTCCAATCATCTCACCACTGGACAATGAGGTCACTGTACTCCAATGGCCTCCATGGTCACCAGGTATCAATCCAATAGAGCCCCTTTGGGATGTGGTGAAATGGTAGATCTGCTTAATGGATGTACAGCCGAGAAATCTGCAGCATGCGTGATGCTACCATGTCAATATATACCCAAATCTCTGAGGAATGTTTCCAACACCTTGTTGAATCTATACCACGAAGAATGAAGGCAGTTCTGAAGGCAAAAGGGGGTCCAACAAGGTACTAGCAAGTTGTCCCTAATAAAGTGACCGGTGAGTGTATTGAGTGAATGTAATGCTATAGAAAGCTTTATTCAGACATGCAACAGGAGATGGTCGGAGGTAGTTTTCTTTTTGTCTGGAGACCTCAGGTATGTTACATGGTTAGAAGCTGCAAAAGATGCTACAAGAGATGTTCAGAAAGTGCAGACATACTGCAGGACACGGTCAGAGTCTGCAAATATGCTGTAGGAGTTGTTGGTGACTGAGGACATGCTTCAGTAGACATATTACATGAGACTGCTATTACAGACCAATGCTTCTATATGTGAGCTCCCTACAGCCCCCATAAAAATTATTTTGGATTTTTCTCTTAGCAAGATCCATTATGAGAGATCAGAGGAAAAAAATATGAACAGGGATGGACAGTACAGGAAAAGTAAGAAATAAGCCAAGCCGTTTTCTACTAGAACCCACTGGCTTTGTTTACTGGTCTGAGTAAGAACGTAGGTCAGCCATTCTCAACCAGGGTTCCTCCCGCGATTGCTAGGGGTTCCTTGAGCTGATGAACCACCTTTTTGATGGTGCCTATAGGGTTCAAGGTTCACTTAGCAAAGCCAGCAGCATGACACAAAATATGTTTTTAGCTGTCTTTAAGGGTGGCATTCTGAGAACCACTTTAAGGGGAACATTCTTCCTATTGACCACCAGTATAAGGGGCATTGTTCCTATTGACCCCTGATGAATTGGTTTTAGTAAGGGTTCTTGGAGACCTAAAAATTATTTTTGGGGTTCCTCCAGGGTTAAAAGATTGAGAAAGCCTCACGTAGGTTATGGGAAACACAATAAGTGCCAAGGGGTCGCAGTTTGGATACCAGGGGTTTAAAACATCCCATGCAGATGCAAGGCTGTTGATAACAATTAACGGCAAATTGTGTAACATATTCTATTAAATGTTTGCATTTATAACACTACGCATATCGTTGTTTGAAGTAAAAGCCACCCTTTCGCTTTAAATACGCCTAATGCACATGGCAGTCCATTTTTCAGCTTGTTCCTTGACATAAATTAAACAACTTTTCCACGCCATGTAGTCTTTAGTACAGTATGTTAATAATGTCCCTCATGCCCTCTTCATTTGATCAAGCTTAATTGTCTGTGTCAGACTCGCAATTAATGAAAGCGGCTCCCACAGTACACACTTCCAGAACCAACTGGAAGGTTAATTGAATCGTGTAGCACAAAGCTCCGGTGGACATTCCTGGGGAGGTCCTGGCAAGCGCCACGGCCCGCGGAGGTAATGAGCGAACCGGGGCGTCTCGCTGTCATGCTGGCAGTTCACATAACAAAGAAGATTAGTTAAGCAGCATTTATTGATAAATGTGCATTTGAACGTTACAGTAACTAATGCCAGGCAGTACAATAACTGGACTAACGAAATAATGATAAATGAATAATTAAATGAAGCATCAGTCGTCACAGAACAGAATTCCAGTCTTAAGAGTGAAAACATGAAAATAGAAATGTGACTGTATGTAAAGTGAAGTGTATCTAAACCTAAATATATATTTATTTAAAATTATTAATATATTATTATTTTTCAATTATTATTTATTTAAAACTATTATTTATTTATATTTTACCTTACCAGTCCTTAGATTAGGTGGCTGCACTCATTTTTTTATTTTTTTTTTTATGCCTTTTTTTTTTTTGCTTTATTTTCAACTGGTGAGCAAGCACATTTCCTGCACTAGGGTGACAACGCTCACTCCTTGCACTGTATGGAGGAGCAGTGTTGTCACTCAAATCTGCTTCCCTGATTTGGACCTTCATTACAAAGGGGGTGGGGGGTTGCTTTTTAGTTCACAGAAGATACACTATATTGTCAAAAGTATTGGGACACCTGCCTTTACACACATGAATTTTAATGGCACCCGAGACTTAGTTCGTAGGGTTCAATATTGAGTTGGCCCACCCTTTGCAGCTATAAAAGCTTCAAGTCTTCTGGGAAGGCTGTCCACGAGGTTTAGGAATGTGTCTATGGGAATGTCTGACCATTCTTCCAGAAGCCCGTTTGTGAGGTCAGGCTCTGATGTTGAATGTCCCATTCTCCACTCTAATTCATACCAAAGGTGTTCTATCGGGTTGAGGTCAGGACTTTGTGCAGGCCAGTCATGTTCTTCCACCCCAAACTCGCTCATCCATGTCTTTATGGACTCACTCATCCATGTCTTTATGGACTCACTCATCCATGTCTTTATGAACTCGTTCATCCATGTCTTTATGGACCTTGCTTTGTTCACTGCTGTGCAGTCATGTTGGAACTGGAAGCAGCCATCCCCAAACTGGGAGCATGAAATTGTCCAAAATGTCTTGGTATGCTGACGCCTTAAGAGTTCACTTCACTGGAACTAAGGGGCCAAGCCCAACCCCTGAAAGGCAACCCCACACCATAATCCCCCCTCCACCAAATGATTTGGACCAGTGCACAAAGCAAGGTCCATAAAGACATGGATGAGTGAGTTTGGGGTGGAGAAACTTGACCAACGGTTTACATTATGGCCAATAGAGCTTTCAGCTTGCATGTGATAATTATGTCAAAGCTGACTCAGTGGTCAAATAATCGGGAGCCAATCTGATCAGTTCCTGATCCTCAGTAGGAAAACCGGCTGTAAAAAAATGAATAGCTAAAAATTCAAATTGAGTATTAGCTATTACAGATCCTAAAGCAGATGATGCAGCATGAAGAATTTGCTGATCCACATTAGGGGCCGTTTGGTCGAACCTTCGGCAGTAAATGGCTTGTATTAGCATAACCTTGACGGTTCCTGGTTGTTAGTCAATGAGAAGAAGCTCTATGACTCTCCTATACAAGAAGCTGTGTTCAAGATTTCCATTGATTGAAGACAAATCAGTGTGAAATCTATACTGATAATTTGCACAAATACAATTGTACACATATTATTTAAAAAAATTATGTAACATGCATATGAGAAATGACCTTCTGCTTCTGGGTCATTTATACACCAGGAATATTTTTCTGTAGTATTTTAAGACTTCACCCATAAGAACAGTTTCACTTATGTGCAGCTGGATTCCACTGTTTGCATCAAGGTAAGGAAGACACCGAGTTATCTATTTATAAAAAAAAATTGCACAGCCATCATGAATAATCAACGTAATATGTCCAATATGTTTATCTCCTATGATCATCTATCTAGTGGCCATAATGCAGTATTTTGTGATTGTGGTATTTTAGTACAATACCAAATAATGGCCAATAGATGGAGCTGAAGATGATAGGAAATCAACATAATAGACACATTACAGCAATTATTTTATAAATAGACCCTAATTTTAGTAATAGTAATATAATCAGATATATGTTTTGAGATCTGAATTTCACTCTATCTAGGGTTGGTAGAGGTCGGGTATACAGTAGGTAAAAACCCATTTTTGTAGGAGAACTTTAAAAGTATCTAAAAATTGCAATTCTATTTAAAAATGACCTATTGTCTCTTGTGAACATTAATTTAAACAAGTATTAAACAAGTAAAAGAGTAACAAATAATAATGAAAAAAAAAAAGAAAGATGAGGGTAAGATAAGGACAGTTAAGGTTTTTTCTTTATCAATTCCCAATATTCATAGATGGGCTGGGACTTTAAGTGAGGCACGTGGTCGCAAAAGAATAGTTTGGTGAACATAATTGGAATGTATTGATTGCCATAAGATACAGACAAGGTACATTATGTAAAAACACGTTGAGATAATGCATGGGTAATACAATACATCTTAGTCATAACTTGGATATCACGTAAAATAGCAAACAATAACTTTCCAGAGTGCACCATAAACACGATTTGAGTAAAAACGTGGTACATAGTAATGCCTGCAAAGCCTCGGGCCTCTTGGATACTTTTATAGGGTATTAGAGGTTAGCTAACAAAGCTATATGAGTGTTGATGAATAACAAAACGTATGGCAGCTCTACGCGTATCGTGGCTGGAGGGCCACTTGTCAGGAGCCAGCACTTGATGTATCTAAGAGTAGAAGTATTGATATTGGATTAGATAATATGGTAAATGCAAATACGGGCGGGGGTGGGGCCAGGACTTCTTTAACCATTAACAGAACAAATGCGGACATCGAACGTGCCGTATCAGTGGGGATTTCCAGCTTGTCTCAAGGGGAAAAAAGATGGCAGTAGAGCAGTACTAAGATTCCCTGAAGATCTTCCAGACTTTTGTAGTAAACTGGATCTCCCACCTCCTGCCCTTCCAGGCTGGGAGGAGAATATCGGAATAATACTACCCTTGAGTAATATGTATTGGACTCGCAGCCGGGGGGGAGGGGGTAGGGGAGGGGGTTTGAATAATGTTGTCATTCCGAGAGAGTATAAGGGGAAGGGGAGAGAGAAAAAGAAAAAAAAAAGGAAGATAGGTGGAGGGGTGGGGTGGAGAGGGGGAGGGGGGTCAGCGGGGGGGGGGGCTGGTGATCTGAGAGTTTTTTTCCCCTAGAAGGTATGGGGACCAAATGACTATGTAGATGTCGTCGGACCATGCGGAATTTGTTCATCCCCCAATAGGATTGGAAGGGGGGAGTTTGGGGAGTGGGGCTTTTGGAGCGGAGGGGGGTAGGTTTGAGGTTTAGGGCATTTTTCTTTTTTTTTTTTTTTGTGGGTCTCTCTCTCTTGCTCCCTTTTTCCTCCCCTCTATCTTCCTCCATTCCGATGGGGACACCAGAATGTGGGAAGGGGGAGAGGGAGAGGAAAAAAGGGTGGCCACTTCCAACATGAACTATGACTACATTGAATTCAGTAACATATAATGTAAGAGGTTTAGGTACCCCAGGGAAAAAGTTTATGGTAAATAAAGAGCTACAGTATTATGGGGTGAATGTGGCTTGCCTTCAGGAAACACATATTTCACACGCCTCGGGGAGTAGGCTATCCTCTCGGCTTTTCCCTACATGGTCCTACGGGGACTCAACATCAAGTTATTCACGAAGGCTAGCAATAGGATTCTATAGAAATACAGTGTTTGTAAAAGGGAGCAGTTGGCCGACCCAGAGGGGAGATTTCTTTTCATAAAGGGGAAATTGTTTAATATGGATTGTACTCTCGCAAATATTTATTCTCCAAATAGAGACCCAGATAGGTTCTTGAGGAAAACATTGAAAAAACTGTCAGAATTTAAGGAAGGGAAATTGATAGTTGTAGGAGATTTTAATATGTGTATAGACCCACGGGTAGATACTACGGGGGGTCATTCCCGTTTGTCAGCCCAGAGACAGAACAAAATAAGGAAGCTACTATTAGAGTACCAGCTTGTGGATGTCTGGAGGATCAGACACCCAGAAGCCCGGGACCATACATTTTACTCGCCAGTACATGGGTCATTCTCAAGAATAGACTATGTATTGATAGAACATCAGCTGCTCCCTTCTCTCAAAAAAACTGATATAAAAGCTATTTCTTTATCTGACCAAATATGGGCGGGGGTGGGGCCAGGAACCCCCATACCAAATGCAAATTGACTTACTCAAGTTCATGTGATGGTGGTGTGGTGCCGGGCAACATGAGCCGTCCGACTGTAATCCCCACCGGGAGCCGTGGCGGGCAATTCAACGGGGGCGCCCAATAGGTATCAACCAGGGCGGGCATAGAACCAAAGGCAGTCTAAGTGTGAAGTGAGATTTAAGGTGAACCAAGGTATTCACAACAAGAGAGTGAATAGCGTGAGGGAGTGAAAGGGGGGGATCAGTGCTGGAGGAAGGGAAGTGATAGTGAAAGCTGACACCGGAAAAGTAGTGGGGTGGAGGAAATAGAAAGGAACAAGTTGCCACCAATGATATTGGAAGGTGAAAGTTAGGACAAAGGACGGAGGTGAAAAATAACTGGATACCTGTGATGGGGAAATCAATTAATTTGGGAGGAAAGAGATCCTGAGCTGGTTGTAAACCAATGTGAGAAGGAGCCTCGTGTGCCAAACACTGCCCAGAAGACGCCCATATAAGCGTCACCACGGGAACGCCAACCGGCGTCACGCCTGCAAAGCCTCAGGCCTCTTGGATCCTTGAATGGGGTATTAGAGGTTAGCTAACAAAGCTATATGAGTGTTGATGAATAACAAAACGTATGGCAGCTCTACGCGTTTCGTGGCTGGAGGGCCACTCGTCAGGAGCCAGCACCAGATGTATCTAATAGATATTATGGTAAATGCAAAAAGATGAATATCGTATTCCAAGGTTGCCACGTTTTGTCAAAAACAGCCAGGCGGTTGTGTAACATGCAAGTCAATGTATCATTAATCATGACCCAAATAAATTTTTGGATGACAAAATCAAACGTTATTCAAGGTTGATTCCAACAACGTGCAATGGTTATTCTAGCAGCTAGGATAATATATAGGATAATATAGGAAATTAGGTGTTTGATGTGGTTAGGTAAGCTCGTATCAATTTTTTGTAAGAGAGCAATCTGTGGTGATTTACTAAAATCTATTTTGGTAATTCCATGTATAAATTTGAATATTTTGATCCAATGTTTCTGGATTTTGGGACAACGCCACCAAACGTGTACCATAGAACCTTCTAGACCACCATTCCTAAAGCATTTAGAAGAGAGTTGTTTATTTTATTTTAGCTAATCTCAGTGGAACCATGTACCATCTCAATGGAGTTGTGTAATTAGATTCGACTAAAGACGTATTGATCGCTAGTTTGGAGATATTATTCATAGTTTTATACCAAAACTTTGGTATAAAGGGCAGATATTTTATATTTACTGGTACATACCGTAGCTAGATAGATACAGTGGGGACGGAAAGTATTCAGACCCCCTTAAATTTTTCACTCTTTGTTATATTGCAGCCATTTACTAAAATCATTTAAGTTAATTTTTTTCCTCATTAATGTACACACAGCACCCCATATTGACAGAAAACACAGAATTGTTGACATTTTTGCAGATTTATTAAAAAAGAAAAACTGAAATATCACATGGTCCTAAGTATTCAGACCCTTTTCTCAGTATTTAGTAGAAGCACCCTTTTGATCTAATACAGCTATGAGTCTTTTTGGGAAAGATGCAACAAGTTTTTCACACCTGGATTTGGGGATCCTCTGCCATTCCTCCTTGCAGATCCTCTCCAGTTCTGTCAGGTTGGATGGTAAACGTTGGTGGACAGCCATTTATAGGTCTCTCCAGAGAAGCTCAATTGGGTTTAAGTCAGGGCTCTGGCTGGGCCATTCAAGAACAGTCACGGAGTTGTTGTGAAGCCACTCCTTCGTTATTTTAGCTGTGTGCTTAGGGTCATTGTCTTGTTGGAAGGTAAACCTTTGGCCCAGTCTGAGGTCCTGAGCACTCTGGAGAAGGTTTTCGTCCAGGATATCCCTGTACTTGGCCGCATTCATCTTTCCCTCGATTGCAACCAGTTGTCCTGTCCCTGCAGCTGAAAAACACCCCCACAGCATGATGCTACCACCACCATGCTTCACTGTTGGGACTGTATTGGACAGGTGATGAGCAGTGCCTGGTTTTCTCCACACGTGCCACTTAGAATTAAGGCCAAAAAGTTCTATCTTGTTCTCATCAGACTAAATAATCTTATTTCTCACCATCTTGGAGTCCTTCAGGTCAGTGGCGGAATTACCGGGGTCGCAACAGTCGCACTTGCGACGGGGCCCACCGGCATTCTGCCACTGTGGGGGGGCCCAGCGGGGTTGCTATTTACGGCTCTGAGTGGAGATCGTGTCGGTCCTCTCTGGCAGGGGATAAGGGAGGACACACAGGCACAGCTGATCTTACGGCTCCCCCTTCTCCCCCCTCCTCCCTCCTGTGTGCTCCGCGGGCAGTCTAGTGTGAAGCTAAAGAGCTCACATTTCCTGCGGAACACACAGGAGGGAGGAGGGGGGAGAAGGGGGAGCCGTAAGATCAGCTGTGCCTGTGTGTCCTCCCTTATCCCCTGCCAGAGAGCAGGGCCGTCTTTAACGTGGGGCAAACAGGGCATCTACCCTGGGCCTTGTCTTTGCTGCCCCGTTTGCCCCAAACTGTCTGCAAACTGTGGCCCCGATGATGGCACCGCAGAGTGCACCGGGGACACGGGCAGCAGAGCTGTATGAGCGAGCAGAGAGGGGGTGGGGCCAGGAGCTCCACTGACACGCTGCTGTGCCCTATGCAGCCTGTGTATTTGGGAGGGAGCAGCCGTAGTAGGAGCTGAGAGCCCCACCCCCCTGTATTCCCCAGCCAGCAGAGAGGGGCGGGGCCAGGAGCTCCACTGAAGCTCTGACCCCGCCCCATGCAGTCTGTGTACTCAGGAAGGAGCGGCTATAGAAGGAGATTTGAGTGGGAGTCCCAGACCTCTAAACATGTATGAAGAGCCCAGCTGGCCAGGTATGTCCTTCCCCCATAGACTGCTTGAATGCTATCCTAAACCCTGAGCTGTTGTACAACTGCAAAGCTGTGCATTTCTGAAAGTTCTCTGACCGTCTCTTGTAGTATGTCCGCCGTCTCCTTTAATATGTCTGCTGTCTCCTTTAGTATGTCCGCCGTCTCCTGTAGTAAGTCCGCCGTCTCCTGTAGTATGTCCGCCGTCTCCTGTAGTATGTCCGCCGTCTCCTGTAGTATGTCCGCCGTCTCCTGTAGTATGTCTGCCGTCTCCTGTAGTATGTCCGCTGTCTCCTGTAGTAAGTCCGCCGTCTCCTTTAGTATGTCCGCCGTCTCCTGTATTATGTCCGCCGTCTCCTGTAGTATGTTCGCCGTCTCCTTTAGTATGTCTGCAGTCTCTGACCATCTCCTGTAGTATGTCCGCCGTCTCCTGTAGTATGTCTGCAGTCTGACCGTCTCCTGTAGTGAGTCCACCGTCTCCTGTAGTGAGTCCACCGTCTCCTGTAGTATGTTCGCCGTCTCCTGTAGTATGTCTGCAGTCTGACCGTCTCCTGTAGTGAGTCCACCGTCTCCTGTAGTATGTCCGCCGTCTCCTGTAGTATGTCCACCGTCTCCTTTAGTATGTCTGCAGTCTCTGATCATCTCCTGTAGTATGTCCACCGTCTCCTGTAGTATGTCTGCAGTCTCTGACCATCTCCTGTAGTATGTCTGCTGTCTCCTGTAGTATGTCTGCAGTCTCTGACCATCTCCTGTAGTATGTCCGCCGTCTCCTGTAGTATGTCTGCAGTCTCTGACCATCTCCTGTAGTATGTCCGCTGTCTCCTGTAGTATGTCTGCAGTCTCTGACCATCTCCTGTAGTATGTCCGCCGTCTCCTGTAGTATGTCTGCAGTCTCTGACCATCTCCTGTAGTATGTCCGCTGTCTCCTGTAGTATGTCTGCAGTCTGACCGTCTCCTGTAGTATGTCCGCCGTCTCCTATAGTATGTCTGCAGTCTGACCGTCTCCTGTAGTATGTCCGCCGTCTCCTGTAGTATATCCGCTGTCTCTGACCATCTGCTGTAGTATGTCTGCAGTCTCTGACTGTCTCCTCCTCAGTGAGTGGCAATGATGTGCTGTAACCACTAGCAACCATTCAGTAAGTCCGCCGTCTCCTGTAGTATGTCTGCCGTCTCCTGTAGTAAGTCCGCCATCTTCTGTAGTAAGTCCGCCGTCTCCTGTAGTAAGTCCGCCGTCTCCTGTAGTATGTCTGCAGTCTGACCGTCTCCTGTACTATCTCTGCAGTCTCTGACCATCTCCTGTAGTTTGTCTGCAGTCTCTGACCATCTCCTGTAGTATGTGTATTAATGTGCTGCTTTTCTTGCTCAATTATTTGGGATTGCTCAGTGAGTGGTAATGATGTGCAATAACCTGTGGCAACCAATCAGTGAACAATAGTGATTTGCTGTAATCTCTAGCAACCAGTTAGCAGTAATGATGTGCTGCGACCTTCTTTCAACCAATCAACAAGCAGAAATTATGTGTTGTAACCTCTAGCAACCAGTCAGTGAGCGGTAATGATAGGCTGTGACCTCTGGCAACCAATTGTAATCACTGGGTGATCTGCTGCAGTAAACTGATTTTGAGTCTACCTGCTATTTTTTTTTGTATGCCTCAGAATGGAGGGCCGAAGAAAATGTTTGCCCGGTCCAATCAATATTAAAGATGGCCCTGCCAGAGAGGACAGACGGGCAAATAGAACGTTAATGCCGGTGTCTCTGTGCTACTGTTCCATGACAGACACCGATCTCCGCTCAGAGCCGTGCTGTCCTGAGAAGGCAGACGGCACTGATGGAAATTAATAGCATTCACTGAAGAGCACTGATAGGAGGCACTGATGGGCACTGATAGAAGGCACTGATGAGCACTAATAGGAGGCACTGATGGGCACTGATGAGCACTGATAGAATGCACTGATGGGCACTGATAGAAGGCACTGATGAGCACTGATAGAAGGCACTAATAGAAGGCACTGATGAGCACTGATAGAAGGCACTGATGGGCACTGATAGAAGGCACTGATGAGCACTGATAGAAGGCACTGATGAGCACTGATAGAAGGCACTGATGGGCACTGATAGAATGCACTGATGGGCACTGATAGTAGGCACTGATAGGAGGCACTAATGGTCAATGATAGAAGGCACTGATGGGTACTGATAGAAGGCACTGAAGGGCACTGATAGGAGGCACTGATGGGCACTGATAGGAGGCATTTATGGTCACTGATAGGAAGCATTTATGGGCACTGATAGGAGGCACTGATGGGCACTGATAGGAGGCACTGATGGGCACTGATAGCTGGCATTGATGGGCACTGAGGAACACTGATAGGCAGAACTCAGGCAGTATTGATGGGCTTTGATGGGCAGAATTGAAGAGTACTGATAGGTGGCACTGATGGATGCTGTTAGGCGGCATTGATGAGCACTGATAGGCAGCATTGATGGGCACTGATAGATGGCACTGATGGTTGAGGCACTGATTATCAGTGTAAACAATTTACTGTCATTCTTGATAGTTAACGGCAGTCCTTTTCTAATACAGACACAGCGTGGGAGAAAAGGGCTACGGATAACCGGCAAGTCTGTTTACATGTGATCAGCTGACATCACATGGTAAAAGGCTGCTGTGATTGTGCTGGATGTACGTCCCAGGAGTCATGCGGGAAGCAAGGTTTTGGGAGAATGTCCATGGACACCCCCCCAAAATTGGAAGCCTGGGGCTCGGATGGAAGGGGGGCCCATCATGGTTTCTTGCACCGGGGCCCTGAAGGTTCTAGTTACGCCTCTGCTTCAGGTGTTTTTTTAGCAAACTCCATGCGGGCTTTTATGTGTCTTGCACTGAGGAGAGGCTCCTGTCGAGCCACTCTGCTATAAAGCCCCGACTGGTGGAGGGCTGCAGTGATGGTTGACTTTCTACAACTTTCTCCCATCTCCCGACTGCATCTCTGGAGCTCAGCCACAGTGATCTTTGGGTTCTCCTTTACCTCTCTCACCAAGGCTCTTCTCCCCCGATAGCTCAGTTTGGCCGGACGGCCAGCTCTAGGAAGGGTTCTGGTCATCCCAAACATCTTCTATTTAAAGATTATGGAGGCCACTGTGCTCTTAGGAACCTTAAGTGCAGCAGAATTTTTTTGTAACCTTGGCCAGATCTGTGCCTTGCCACAATTCTGTCTCTGAGCTCTTCAGGCAGTTCCTATGACCTCATGATTCTCATTTGCTCTGACATGCACTGTGAGCTGTAAGGTCTTATATAGACAGGTGTGTGGCTTTCCTAATCAAGTCCAATCAGTATAATCAAACACAGCTGGACTCAAATGAAGGTGTAGAACCATCTCAAGGATGATCAGAAGAAATGTACAGCACCTGAGTTAAATATATGAGTGTCACAGCAAAGGGTCTGAATACTGAGGACCATGTGATATTTCAGTTTTTCTTTTTTAATAAATCTGCAAAAATGTCAACAATTCTGTGTTTTTCTGTCAATATGGGGTGCTGTGTGTACATTAATGAGGAAAAAAAATGAAAAATGAACTTAAATGATTTTAGCAAATGACTGCAATATAACAAAGAGTGAAAAATTTAAGGGGGTCTGAATACTTTCCGTCCCCACTGTATAATGAATTTAATGTATAAATATATACAATAATAAAATATTTTAATAGAATAATAATAATAATAATACAATAAATTACTGTATAATAATTCATATACTTTTGGGATATTGGTACACAGCAAAAAGCTTTTTAGAATAATACATTTATATACTTTGAAAATCCTGAATATATACTTTAAGCCTTTATATGGCATTTCACTCAAATCTCAACAAGCCCGAAAGTGCCATTTTTCCATGATTGCCTTTAAATTAGTCTTGTCCTCCTAGCCGATTCTTTCTCCTTCTCCTCTGCCCCAGGAATAGGCTTTGAAAATTCAGCTGCTTCGTACCTTGGCTGACATTTTCCAGTGCTCGGGCAAACACGAAGTGACACAGCCATCCTCCTTAACAAACTCCTGTAAACGCATCTATTATCGGCGGCTGGAGGCTCCCGTATGCCTGGCAGGCCCAGTAATTAATTTCAATGCATATCATTGCCAGGATCGCTTACCGGTAACAGGAACAAGATCAGAGGTGTCACTCGGCAAATTGAGTCAGTGCTCTGGCCTTTGTGTTACGTGAGCAACGTTGGCGAGAACTTGACAAACTAACAATCGAGGGGGGTAAAAGAAGGACAAGGATCCCCGCGGAGATGGACACCTGGAATTTAGCCGATAAATTGTTACCTGGATTAGGAGCTAGTTTGCTCATTAAAGCTCAGTGACTTTTCTATTGCTTTTCATTAGGTGGCAGCTTTTAACTGGCACTTTGTTTACAGCAGTAAAGGCACATAGGTGAAGCGGCAGCCGGGCCAGGAAAGAGATTCTTATTTATTAAGGGAAGGTGACAGCAGTTTAATAAGTTTTTTTTGGAACTGTATTAAGACTGGAACTTGGTGCATCAACAAACCGAGACTCGTTATTGTATGGCACGGCTCTCTTTGCAAGGATGTATGTTGTTTTAGCATACATTTTCTTTATTTATGTGTTAAAGCCTAAGCCGACTATACAGTGCATCCGGAAAGTATTCACAGTGCTTCACTTTTTCCACATTTTGTTATGTTATAGCCTTATTCCAAAATGGATTCGATTAATTATTTTTCTCAAAATTCTACAAACAATACCCCATAATGACAACGTGAAAGAAGTTTGTTTGAAAATCTTACTAAAAATCTTATTAACCACCTCAATACCGGGAACTTACACCCCCTTTCCTGCCCAGGCCAATTTTCAGCTTTCAGCGCTGTCACTTTTTAAACGACAATTGCGCGGTCATGCTACACTGTGCCCAAACTAAGTTTTTATCATTTTGTTCCCACAAATAGAGCTTTCTTTTGGTGGTATTTGATCACCTCTGCGCTTTTTATTTTTTGCTAAACGCATAAAAAAGACCGAAAATTTTTTCAGTTTCTGTTATAAAATTTTGTAAATAAATAAGTTTCCTCCTTCACTGATGGGCACTGATAAGCTGCACTGACGGGCACTGATAAAGCGGTACCGATGAGGTGGCACTAATGGGCACTGACGATGGGCACTGATAGGCAGCACTGGTGGGTGACACTGATATGCAGCACTAATGGTCATTAATAGACGGCACTGATGGGCACTCATAGGTGGCACTGGTGGGCACCGATGGGCAGTGATAGGCAACACTGATGGGCACTGAAAGGCTGCACTGATGGGTACCTATGAGTGGCACTGATAGACGGCACTGCTGGGCACTGATGGGCACTGATAGACGGCACTGCTGGGCACTGAAAGGTGGCATGGATGGACTGCACTGATAGGCATCACTGGTGGCACTGGCAGGCATTTTTAATTGCCACAGATTTTTAAATTGCCACTGCTGGACGTCATATGACGCCCAGTCAGGATAGAAGAAGGAAGGAAATCCTGGACTGCCGCACTCCATGAAAAAGGCATCTTTATATAGCAATAATTAGTAAAAATTCAAAAAACAGTCACATCAAAGTGTGGATAAAACAGGGATCAAAGGCTAACGCGTTTCACATCAAATGATGCTTACTCATAGCTAATTTAACAAAGACCAACTATGTGCATATCAAGGATAATTGAAAAAGAAATACACCAATCAAAATTTAACAAATTGATGGTCACACCTTCTGCACGATTGGTTCTTGAAAATCCGAGTCAGGATAACTGAACCACCGCCCGGCCGTCATTCTGCTATAGGCCGGGCAGGAAGTGGTTAAAAATAAAAAAACTAAAATCTAGTGGAACCAATTGCCTTCAGACATAAAGACATTGATGAGCGAGTTTGGGGTGGAGGAACTTGATTGGCCTTCACAGAGTCCTGACCTCAACCCAATTGAACACCTTTGGGATGAATTAGTGCAGAGAGTGTGAACCAGGCCTTCTCATCCAACATCAGTGCCTGACCTCACAAATGCTCTTCTGGAAGAATGGTCAAACATTCCCATAGACACACTCCTAAACCTTGTGGACAGCCTTCCCAGAAGTGTTGAAGCTGTTATAGTTGCAAAGGGTGGGCCAACTCAATATTGAACCCGACGGACTAAGACTGGGATGCCATTAACAGCTTCCGGACCGCCCCACGTACATATACTGCGGCACGGCGGCCAGGCTGTGCAAAATCACGTGATTTTGTGCACGCGGTGTAGGGAGCGCACGCACGCCACTGGAGCGCCGCTCCCGCTGTGATTGGACATAGCAGGAGCCAATCAGCAACCCGCCGATCATTCAGGGGAGAGACGGAGCAGCAGACAGCCTATGTAAACAAAGCAAACCGCTGATCTGTCTGAGAGCAAAAGAGAGATCTTGTGTTTCAGCTGAGCTGAAACACAGATCTCTCTTTTCCTCCAGTATAACCGTCCCCCACACAGTTAGTACGCACCTCCCAGGGACACACTTAACCCTTTGATCGCCCCTAGTGTTAACCCTTTCCCTGCTAGTGTTATCTATACAGTGACTGTGATTTTTTTTTTAGCACTGATCACTGTATTGGTGTCACTGGTCCCCAAAAAGTGTCACTTAGTGTCAGATTTGTCCGCCGCAATGTCGCAACAATTTAAAAAAAAAGTCCCTACATTTATTCCCTATTTTGTAGATGCAATAACTTTTGCGCAAACCAATCAATATATGCTTATTGGGGTTTTTTTTAACCAAAAATATGTAGAAGAATACATATTGGCCTAAATTGATGAAGAAATGAGATTTTTTGCATTCTTTTATTGGGAATGCTTTATAGCAGAATGTAAAAAATATTGTTTTTTATACAAAAATGGCGCTTCTTTTTTGTTTATAGTGCAAAAAGTAAAAACCGCAGAAGTGATCAAATACCACCAAAAGAAAGCTCTATTTGTGGGGAAAAAAGGACATCAATTTTATTTGGGTACAGCGTCGCATGACCGCGCAATTGACAGTTAACTGCTTGCCAACCCTCTCACGCCGATATATGTCGGCAGAATCGCACGGCTGGGCAAAACAACGTATGGGTACGTTGTTCCCTTTAAGAGCCACTGGAGGCTTGCGCCGGCAGCACGACGGGGGACACAATGCGCGTGGCTGGCGGGCGCGATCGCCGCCAGCCACATGTGATCGTGGGCACGAGAGCCAGCACGGGGATTTAAATTTAAACACACAAATCCCTGTTCTGTCGGGGAGAGGAGACATATTGTTTGTTCCTAGTAAGTAGGAACAACGATATGTCTCCTCCCTCAGTCAGTCCTATCCCCATACAGTTAGAACACACTGAGGGAACACACATTTAACCCCTTGATTGCCCCCTAGTGTTAACCCCTTCCCTGCCAGTGACATTTACACAATGATCAGTGCATTTTTATAGCTCTGATCGCTGCATAAATGCCAATGGTCCCAAAAATGTGTCAAAAGTGTCTGATCTGTCCGCCACAATTTCGCAGTACTGCTAAAAATTGCAGATCACCGCCATTACTAGTAAAAAAATAAAAATGCCATAAAAATGCCATAAATCTTTCCCATAGTTTGTAGACGCCTTAACTTTTGCGCAAACCAATCAATATACGCTTCTTGCCATTTTTTTTTTTTTACCAAAACTATGTAGAAGAATATATATTGGCCTAAACTGATGAAGAAATTTGTTTTTTAAAAACATTTTTGGGGATATTTATTATAGCAAAAAGTAAAAAAAATATAGTTTTTTTTTCAAAATTGTCGCTCTTTTTTTGTTTATAGCGCAAAAAATAAAAACCGCAGAGGTGATCAAATACCACCAAAAGAAAGCTCTATTTGTGGGGGGAAAAAAAGGGATGCACATTTAGTTTGGGTATAGCATTGCATGACCGCACGACTGTCAGTTAAAGCGACGCAGTGCCAAATTGTGAAAAGTGCTCTGGTCAGGAAGGGGGTAAAATCTTCCGGGGCTGAAGTGGTTAAAGTAACGCGTGCCGTATCGCAAAAAATGGCCTGGACATTAAGGGGCTAAAACCTTCCGGCGCTGAAGTGGTTAAAGTTCATGTGCGTGTAAAGGCAGGCGACCCAATACTTTGTATGTATATATATATATATATATATATATATATATATACATATACACACACACACACACATATATATATATATATATATATATATATATATATATATATATATATATATATATATTTATATTCTTTTATCTGATACAAAATATGACCACAACAGACATCTTCCGTTCCTCCAGATGAGTCAATGAACGTTTTAAGTAACCATAAATGTTTGATATTTACTAAACAAATGATTTTCTGTCACAGCGGGACTGGCGCAGTAATGAAAGCCTGTCATGTTTCTGACATCAAGGTTACAGCTCATGATACATATTTCATGAACTCCCTGTCATAATGTTTAGGTCCTTATAGGTATCTATTCCATCTTAAAGGAAAACCCTGGTTTCATTAAATGATTGATGTAACATATGTAGCTGCTACACAAGCTTTCTTTGCCAAAGTTTCAACAGCTGTCAAAAAAAAAAGTCTTCCTTGAAAGCATGGCAAAACCAGGCTTTCTATGAACGTTCATCCCCCTGCTTCTGTAATTAGCCACCCCGCCAGTCCCTACAGAACTTCAGAACTTGCAGCAAAATTATAAGCTGTTTGCCTTTATGATATCATTTTTACCAATGTGTTATTGGTACAAACATGTGAGAGGTACAGAGGGATCACACCTACTCGGTTTTAATATTTTATTCAGGGGTAGCTGTTCCCACCAATGACTTTTGTGGTTGATCTGGAAGCTCCTTTTGCTTACCTGTTAGACCAGTGCTGCTGATAAGGCAGTACAGCCAGCCTTCCTGCAGTGGGCCCGGGCCCCATCAGTTCAAAAGGGGGGGGCCCAGACACCTGCTAAGCAGGAGGGCCGGCTGTACTGTCTTATTCCAGACACCGACCCTCTTCTGTCTGCCACTGTAGCGCTACCAGCTTCTCCCCCTCTCCCTCCCTCTGACTGCACTGCAAGGGAGATTTTTTCTAGCACATCTGCTGCCCCTTTCCCCCGCAGTGCTACCGGCTTCCTTCCTCTCCCGCTGGCAGCAGCTGCAGGCACATAGGGGGATGTCATACTTGCCCCTTCCTTTCCTGAATGAACACAGTAAGTGATCGGTACCAATCACTTGTGTGTCCATTCATCATTGAAGCATAGTAAACTGTGTGTACTATGTTTCAGTTTGTGAATATGCAGGAAGCCTCGGAGCGCTTCCTATTCATTCACCTGTGCAGCTGAGGCTGTAGAGAAAGGAAGAAAAAGAACCGCTGCTCCAAGTGTATAAAGATAAGGTTGATAGGAGTATCTTGTAAAGTGCCAGCCCTGGCCCGCCTCCGTGGGAAACTTGGAAAGAAGAAAGAAATGGCTGCATTGTGCTTAATCATTACCTAATGATTAAGCACAAGATGTATGTGTGAAACGCGTCTACGTGACCACAGTTTGGTGTCTTTTTGGTGTTATCTTTGTGAAACAAAATAAAAGGCAATCGGAAGTTCTGGATGTGCAGCCATTTCTTTCTTCTTTCGCTGTAGAGAAAAGGACTGACAAATCTATGTCCTCAGTCACTTTTGGCCCGGGGGGGGGCCCCGTCAGATAGGCTATATGGGACCCCGTAAATTCTAACAGCAGCCCTTTCCAAGACACACCCACAGCAGAAAAAAATGTTTTAAGTCATATAGCCAGCTGCACATGATAGATAGCAGAAAGAGAATCAAGAATGAGTAAAGGCAATTCAAGCTAAATTCTAGATATAGAATATTGTTCCAGCTTGGACCAATGTATGTATGCATATGCCATACCTGTGGGACCCAACTGGAAGGTGACAATCACTGTAGCAGTCACAGCTACTACAGTGTTTGCTGCTAGGCATGGGCACCATTCACAAAACCCCTTGCATTTTTCTCAATGATTGCAAGGTTTTCTCAGATTGGATTCATTGAGAAAAATGCAAAGCGTTCTGTGAATGGCACCCGTACCGAACGAGCAACCCCCTGTCTTCACTGTGCAGCAGGGCAGCCGCTTGGCACGGAACTTGGAAGATAGCGGCAATTACTGTAGCAGTGGTGACTACTACAGATTTTGTCATCTTCCAAAGGGATCCCACAAGTGTGGCAGATGCATTCTAAAGCTGAACCATTGTAACTATGTAAAAAAAAAGCCATACCTGAAATTCAGCTATAAAATAAAAAAATCCTTGGGAAAGGTAATCAGATAGTCTCTCCAAACTAAGAAAGGGCTTCTGGCTAATGTAAAGTAAGTGTCACATGGCCCTTGCTGAGCCAGAACACTGATCCATAGACAACACTGTCTGCTATTTTACAGGTACTTATATAGCAAACAACAATTTACATTCACATCAGTCCCTGCCCTCTAGGAGCTTACAATCTAAGGTCTCTAACTCACATTCATACATACACATACTAGGGCCAATTATCTTACCAGCACGTTTTTTGGAGTGTGGGAGGAATGCCACGCAAGCACAGAAAGAACATGCAGATGCCAGGCAAGTAGTGTCGTGGTTGGGATTTGAACCGGCAACCTAGTCTGGCAGAAGTGTTAACCACTTAGCCATCTTGCTGCCCAGGTTAGATAAATTGTTTGAATTTCACATCAGATCTGATTTAATTTTCTTTTTACATTTAAAAATGTGTAACCCAAAATAAATGTAAATGTTTCACTCTTGGTAAAGTTACTGTGAAAGAGGTCTTTAGCCACCTTTAGTCCACTGCACAGGCCCCCTATTGTCAGTCTCTGGTTCCACTTCACATACATATAGAATTATAAAAACCATATTATCAGATTTCTGACCACAATGATCACATCACCTCAGTGGTTTATTATTTAAAATACCTTGCTTCTCTCCACCCAGGAGCAGTGTCAGGGCTGGGCTCAGCCCTTCCTTCTCTGAGCTGGCCGCTCGCTGTCGGCTAATTGCCAGCTCCCATCTCTCCACAGTTACTCAGCTGTTCTTGATATCCTGCTCATCAGTCCTGCCTACTTAAGCCGTCCAGTCCAAAGGATCTCTGCCTTCGCCTTGGTCAGCATCACAGAGACTATCTCCTGCATTCCTGTTAAAGACTTGCTTGGCTGACATCCCTTCTGGCTCCAGATCCTGCTTGCTGTTTTACTATGCTCATCTCAGGCTTACTGACGTTTGGCTTGTCTGACTATCCACTCCGGTTCCTGAACTATGGCTATGTTTTGACTACGTTTGTTCTATTTACTTTTATTATTAAACAAGTGTGATTTAACTGTACTTTTGTCTCGGTCTGATTTCATGGTTTCTGACAAGCGGCCTTCAAATCCCAAATCCAGCCTAAACTTTTCATTTATTTTGGACAGATTAGTGAAGGGTTGGAACTTCAGTCTCTCTATATGAGAGCAGCAATCTCGCTGCAGAGCTTCCTATTGATTCAGACTCTCACTCCGTGCTAATTGCTTGACTTCTGGTCTGACTCAGCAAGGTATTGTCAGACCGTTGCAGCAAGATCTCTGCTCTCCCAAAGAGAGTAGCAGGCCTTATCTCCAGCTAGAAGACAAGATGGATATGTTTTGTGTACGTGCAAAGAGGAGTGCTTTGGATGAAGAGTCATATCCAGAAAAAGTTTGGAAATAGGTCAGGGGTATACAGACAACGCGTTTCAGGATATTTTGTTTCCACATTCTTCAAAGGCTTTAAATTATAACATTGTGCATGTCATAGAACTCCCTTTGGAGACTATTTCACAAACAATGGCTTGTAACAGAGAATCAATGTAACTTCAGTGAGGCCAAACTAAAGTAACACTGTATAGGTTTACAAATTACATCTTGAACATAATCTTGTCTGCAGTTGACCCTTCACTCAATGATCCCCTCATCGCACACAAACAAAACTACCAGCTTGAGGAACCAGGACCTTGCCAGATACCTCCAGGAGTGGAGCAGTGCAGGACCCACACATGGATCAAAAGACTTTCTTATCAGGGATTCCCTAAGCCAGAACCCTACTGTCTGAAAAATGAACTTGAATACTGTCTAGCACTGCCACGCCCGAAGAGCGTGGGTAGGATATTGAGACATAAGACTGAGATGGCACATTCATTTCTGTAAACTGGTATTTAAAACAAAAGGTGTCTTCCATCTCAAAATGGGCTTGCTGCCCATCATCAAATGCATGGAAGCCATGGCTTCTATGGACTAGGTCTTGGTACCCAACTCCAGAATGGTGGGTGCAGTTTTCTACGAGAGGTAAACTGGTATTTAAAACAGAAGGTGTCTTTTATCTCAAAATGGGCTTGCAGCCCATCATCAAACACATGGAAGCTATGACTTCTATGGACTAGGTCTTGGTACCTAACTCCGGAATTGTGGGTACAGTTTGCTACAAGAGGCAAACTTTTATTTAAAATAGAAGGTGTCTTTTATCTCAAAATGGGCATGCAGCCCATCATCAAAAACATGGAAGCTATGGCTTCTATGGAGTAGGTCTTGGTACCCAACTCTGGAATGATGGGTGCAGTTTTCTACAAGAGGTAAACTGGTATTTAAAACAGGTGACTTTTATCTAAAAATTAGCTCGTTGTTCATCATCAATGTATGGAAGCTATTGCTTCTATAGAGTAGGGCTTGGTACCCAACGAAGGATGATCAGCAGGATAACCAAAAAGCCCAACAATGGTCAACAAGCATAAAAGATCCATCAACAATTGGGAATAAATTGGTTTCTCCCTAGTTAATTTGTTTTCTTTCCTAGTTCTTTCCTAGCAATAACATATCATTATCAAATTGCAATTTTTCTAAAATACAAGGTTTTATTGAATTACTGGGTTGCCATAGCCTACAAAACTCTTTCCTCCAGAACACTTTTAATTTACGAGTCTCGTTTTTGTTTTTCTATAAGGTACTTTGAAAGCTCCCTTTCATATAAAACAACCTCTAAAAAAAGATTTTTTTTCTAATGTAACAGAAAATCTCTTTGTTTTTAAACTACTCCCAGAACAATCCTTCACCCCGAACGTAAGACAGACATCGTGTATCAGCATCGATTGTTGGTTTATTATTTGTACGTTTAATCTTTTACACATGGATGGAACTGTCTAGCTCACTTGATTGCTTATAAGATCCAGTGAACCTTTAATGAATCTTAATTACAAGGAGTTAAAACAGTAACAAACTTTCACCAGTGTTTGCGTGGTGGCGACGCCGCTCTCTTGTAATTAGACTCGAGTTTGGATAAATCAAAGACTTATATGGGAGTATGAAAGTGCTTGTGAATAGTCCAAGCTATTAAATACTAAAAACTCAAGGTGAGAAACAATTTGCTAAAATCTCCTATTTTTATAGACTGCAGCTATTGAGGAAAAATTGAGTGAATTCCCCAGACGCCTGGGAATGGAGTCTGTTCTACAATTCCATCAATTCTTTTACGGTCTAATCAATATTTATGAATCCCCAAAGAGAGCTGGCAATGAGAAATATTGTGAGGCATTTTCTGTGCGGTTGCAACGAGGTAACAAAGGACCTAAATAACTTTTAGAATAATCTCCATGACAATCCGTTCCTGCCAATATTATTTAATGTTGTTTTTTTATGTATCGACAACAAGTTAGGCAGGGCGAATGTGTTGTTTAAACTAGACGGTGTGAATGCAATCCTTTAAAGGGTCGGTCTGCCTGAATTTGTTAAAGAACACCTGTCAGGAAAGAGAGACGTGGGCTGCTAAGGGCTGGATTTCCATTGCTTGGAGCCTATAAGATCTCAAGGTAAATACAGCTCTGTAATCATTAACCACACCTTTTTCTGACATTTGTTGCTTACAAGAAAAAATCTGTATTTTTTTTTTTTTTTTGCTAGAAAATTACTTTGAACCCCCATTTTATAAATATATATATAGATATATATAGATAAATATATATATATATTTTAGCAGAGACCCTAGAGAATAAAATGGCGGTCCTTGGACTATTTTAAGTCGCACTGTATTTGTGCAGGGGTCTTGCAAACGCAATTTTTGGGGGAAAAAAATACACTTTAATTAAAGGGGTTGTAAAGGTACCCGTTTTTTCACCTTAATGCATCCTATGCATTAAGGTGAAAAAACACCTGGCAGTCACCGGCCTCCTAGCCCCCCCCCCCCCCCCCCGTTTTACTTACCTGACGCCCTTCATTCAGTCGGCGGGGGCGCGCTGGCTCCTTCTCCACAGGCTCCCGGCTCTTGATTGTATAGATTGATAGCAGCGCAGCCATTGGCTCCCGCTGCTGTCAATCAAATCCAATGACGCGGGCGCCGGGGGGGGCGGGGCCGAGTCTGGCATTCTGTGTCTATATGCTGGACTCGGGAGCGTGCCCGCAAGGTAACCCCCTCGGGGAAGAGTTTCCCTGAGGGGGTTATCAGATGTGGGGAGGAGCCGCAAGAGCTGCCGGGGGACCCCAGAAGAGCAGGTTCGGGGCCACTCGGTGCAAAACTAGCTGCACAGTGGAGATAAGTATGACATGTTTGTTATTTAAAAAAAAAAAAATACCCTTACAAACACTTTAATTAAAAAAAAAAAAATTACAGTAGTTAGCCCAATTTTTTTGCATAATGCTTTAAAATTATGCAGGCTCCTGGATTGGCGACAAACCACGCTACTTAAAAATCTCCTTAGGCAACGCTCTAACATTTTTCACAGGTTAAAGAGGGGGGTCTACTGCTAGAATGATTGCTCTTGCTCTAACGATCGTGGCGATACCTCACATGTGTGGTTTAAACAACGTTCACATTTGTGGGCGCAGAGGGATGGGGCGCTTTAAATTTTATTTATTTATTTATTTATTTTTTACCTTTTTTTTTTTTAAATGACCCTTTAATTTTTATTTTTTTAATCACTTTTATTGCTGTCACAAGGAATGTAAACATCCCTTGTGACAGTAATAGGCAGTGACAGGAGGATCTATAGGACCTCAAACTCTCCTCTGCACTTGAAGGTATTCAAAACGCCAAGATCGGCGTTTTTGAATACTTTCACATTTTAAAAAATGGCACCTTTAAGACTCCAGTAATCCGGAAGTAACGTTGTGATGTTGCTTCCGGATTACTGCATCGGAGACCCGATCAAAGCTGATTCTGCCGGCTGGTTGCTCGGGTCTTCCGGTGGGACGGGAGATCCCAGACAGACCGGCGGAAGGCGGCAGGAGGAGGGGGACATCCCCTCCCATTGCTTGTAATATTAGCCAAGCAGCTACTTAGCAGTATCAGTTGTTAATACAAAAAAGCCGACCGTCCAATCTAAACAACGGTACCGGGTGATGACTGCAGCTGCATATTACTCCAGGACGACTTGAAGCAGAATTGATGTACGTGTACGTGATTTTGCGGCAAGTGGTTAAAACATTACATTTATTTTTAAATGCAAGCTGAATATGACCTGGAATCAGCCTGTTGCTGTCTCTATAAGACAGGGCTGTAGTGTGAGAGGGAGAAGCAGCACAAGCAGCCAATCAGTTCATGTGCTGACAAGGAGCATGCTGATAGAAGGTAGAGATGTGCATGACGAAAAATGTGTTTCATTTTGTTTGGGTTTCATTCATTAAGTCATAATAAGTTAAGTCATTTCGTTTCGTCATATTCGTTATGTTATGCCCCGTACACACGGTCGTATTTTCCGTCGGAAAAAGTGCGATCGGATTGTGTTGTCGGAAATTCCGATCGTGTGTAGGCTCCATCGGACTTTTTCCGTCTGAATTTCCGACACACAAAGTTTGAGAGCAGGCTATAAAATTTTCCGACAACAAAATCCGATCGGTTAAATTCCGACCGTATGTACACAAATCCGACACTCATGCTCAGAATAAATTAAGAGAAGAAAGCTATTGGCTACTGCCCCGTTTATAGTCCCGACGTACGTGTTATACGTCACCGCGTTCAGAACGATCGGATTTTCCGTCAACTGTGTGTGACCGTGTGTATGCAAGACAAGTTTGAGCCAACATCCGTCGGAAAAAATCCATGGATTTTGTTGTCGGAATGTCTGATCAATGTCCGATCGTGTGTACAGGGCACTAGAATGATTTGTTTTCGGAACATTTTTGTTATTTCGGGAGAGTATTACATTTGTTGTTCTGAATAGATTTCTATTTTCTGAGGTTCTGTTATTCTTTCGTTATATCAGAACATTAGTTATATTCCTTTTAACCCCTCCCCCTTCCCCCCTCCTCTACCTCCTTTTTTTTCTCCCCAACTTTACAATTAATACATTCTTACTAGTGATATTTTGTGACTATAATCTAATTATGGTGTGCTCCTGTATATACTTATATTTGATATGTTTATGTTGTATATAATTTTATTATTAATCTACTGTCTGTATTGTTCACCAGTTATAAGCTCTGTAAATACTACAAAGTTGAATCCTGAAGAAGCCCTTCTTCTGGGTGAAACACGCTGATCCATACACCTTTCACTATCCATTCAAGCACAGATGGTTATAGTGGATATTTGTCTAGTATTTGGTATTCCTGCATAGAGCCTATATTCCTGCTGTTTTTTAACCATTTTGTATGAAATTAAATATTTTGTGATATTATATGTTCTTGTTATATTGATTTATTACTTTTTGGGCACTTAAAAATCCCCATTTCCCATAACCCATGCCTCTCCCGAGGTGGAGACTATCTCTTTTTTTCCATATTGCCTTTTAATGTGTTAATTTGTTATTTTTTTGAGATTACTTATGTACTCTGAGACAACATTCCTGCTAGTCCGACCCACAAAGAGAAATGGAATGAGCTGATTGGACGATATCGACTGGACTTGCATGCATCTAAAAGTAATGAATAGAATTAAATTAATTTCAGATTCATTAATTATCCACATGCCCTCTGGAAGATTTACCGCCCTTCCTAACCAGGCCATTTTTTGCAATACGGCCCTGCGTTATTTTAACTGACAATTGCGCGGTCATAAAATGCTGCACCCAAATAAAATCGATGTCCTTTTTTCCCCCACAAATAGAGCTTCCTTTTGGTGGTATTTGATCACCTCTGCGGTTTTTATTTTTTAGCGCTATAAACCAAAAAGTCTGATAATTTTGAAAAAAAAAAAAACTATATTTTTTTACTTTCTGCTGTAAAACATCTTTCTTCATAAATTTAGGCCAGTATGTATTCTGCTTCATATTTTGGGTTAAAAAAAATGCCAATAAGCGTATATTGATTGGTTTGCGCAAAAGTTATAGCGTCTGCAAATTATGGGATATTTTTATTTTTTTAAATTTTTTTAAATTTTTTACTAGTGATGGCAGCGATCAGCGACTTATAGTGGGACTGCGTTATTGCGGCGGACAAATCGGACACTAACTGACACTTTTTGGGGGACCGGTGACACTAATACAGTGATCATTGCTAAAAAATATGCACTGTCACTGTACTAATGACACTGGCAGGGAAGGGGTTAACATCAGGGGCGATCAAAGGGTTAACTTTGTGCCTAGTCAGTGTTTTCTTACTGTATGGGGAGGTGTTTATACTAGGGGAAGGCATAGATCTGTGTCCCTACTTTGCAGGAACACAGGATCCGTGCCTTCTGTACTGACAGAATGGTGATCTGCCTTGTTTACATGGGCAGACCGCCGTTCTCCCTCTGTACCAAAGGATAGCCGGGTATCAAGTCTGCGGTGCCCGCCAATCAGTGGGCCACCAGTGGCAGGCATGCGTGTCCCAGACCTGGAAGTGCCAGATCATGTACTAGGTACGTGATCCGGCGCAGCCGTGCCACTTTGCCACCCTATATTTAAGTTATACGGTCGGCAAGTGGTTATGTTATGATTCTTAGATTCTGATGGATCCACCTCCATCCAACCCAAACAAAATAAGTAGGAATCCCCCTATTTCACTTTTACACCTTACTGTATTTATTGCAATATGTTTCCATCTCATATGCAATGCATTTTTTATAAGCGCCACTCTCATTCGAAATAAAAATGAATCAATCCAAATGAATACGTATTAAATCGTTATGTTATTAAGTTTCATTTATTTCCCCATATCAAATGACTTTGTTTGTTGGGCCGCCCACATACAGATTAAACGAATGGTCTCCGAAGTTCAACCCCAATACAAAAAAAAAAAATCTTATTAGAATATTCACGCAAAGCTCCCTAGAATAAAAATGAATGGATCCGAAACAATTTGGATCATTAGTTATGTTGTTAAGTTAATTTGGATCCTTCAAACGTTAACAAAAGGCCCAAACTATTGCATCATGTCACCCGAATGAAACAAATGAATTTGTTGCTTTCGTTAAATTTTTTTCGTATTAGTTGAAATTCTTTACTATTGTGATGCGGGAGATTCGGGTACATCCGAATCTCCGAATCGTGCAAAGTTCGTTTGCATTTCGATTTGGAATCAAAGGAATCCCACGTGTCTAATAGAAGGAGAGAGCAGAGTGACAGAGAGAATAGCTCTGTCACGTACCTGGAATCAGATCTCTCTTACAGCCCTGGCTCCGGGACCACTGGGGTTGCAACAGTGGTACAAGAGCGCAGTGAGGTAGGAGTGCCTGTATGATCCGTGGTAGCTGATACAGATGAGTAGAGATGATCCACCGGACGGACTGGACTGTAGAAGCAGTTGGAAGCGGTGGTTACAGGTGTGGGTCAGCGACCCCTGGATCTAGGCGGAAACTGGATCAGGAACAGACTGAAGCAGAGTGAGACAAGCAGGGTCAACACGGGTAATGGGTAATTAATTCAGCAGGCAAAGAGTATTTAGCAGGCAGGCAGTGGTTTGGCAACAGAAGATCAACAGGTTCAGATATACCCTGTTTCCCCGAAAATAAGACCTAGCGTGATTGTCGGTGATGGCTGCAATATAAGCCCTACCCCCCAAATAAGCCCTAGTTAAAGTCCTTGCAGGTCTTATTTTCAGGGTAGGGCTTATTTTCGGGGAAACAGGGTAGGGCTTATTTAGGGGGTAGGGCTTATATTGCAGCCATCACTGACAATCACGCTAGGTCTTATTTTTGGGGAAACAGGGTAGCAGGGTAAAGGCAGGCCGGGTCAGGAGAGGAGAAGGCAGCATTGGTCAAACGAAACAGGGTCAGGTAATAACAGCAGGTACAGGATCAGACTCAGATAAAGCTGCAGATCAGACAGCACTGTACTAGAGGAGCTGCTGTCTTTTTAAAGGGGAACTGGCGCCAAGCTGAGTTAGCGCACGCACACGCGCCTGTCGCGTGTTCCCGTACACGCGCGCCTGCCACAAGTCTCTGTGCACGTTCACGCGCCACTGCCCGGTACGACGCGTTCTTGTAGGAACATGTATGCGCGCATGCCCGAGTATCTGCCTTGTCACAGGGTATCCTTGACAAGCTCATCACTGTGCTGCTTCTCCTGTCACTGTTCAGTCACAGGCTGGGGCAGGTCTAGGACAACCTGGACTCAAAGGAGGTGGATAGAAAGCTGCTGGACATCAGACTGAGGACATCTAACAGCAGAAAAGAAACAGTACATGGAAAATCTCTGGATTGAAGCTGAATGTTGCAGAAAAAGTAGCTTTTATTTTATCTTTTAACCACTTCCCTACCCGCCCATTGTCATATGACGTCCGCAGATGGGATCTCCCATCCTGGGCGGGCGTCATATGACGTCCTCTGCTTCCCGGCGGTATAGGGGGCGCTTCCACTGTGTCACCGAGGAGCCGATGCGCGTGCCCGGCGGCCGCAATGTCCGCAGGGCACTTGCGATTGTTCGTTACAGAGCAGGAACGTGGATCTGTGTGTTTGTAAACACACAGATCCACGTCCTGTCAGGGGAGAGGAGACCGATCGTGTGTTCCTAGTATATAGGAACACCGATCGGTCTCCTCCCCTAGTCAGTTCCCTTCCCCCATAGTTAGGATCACTCCCTAGGACACACATTTAACTCCTTGATCGTCCCCTAGTGTTAACTCCTTCCCTGCCACTGACATTTATACAGTAATTGGTGCATATTTATAGCACTGATCGCTGTATAAATGTCAATGGTCCCAAAATAGTGTCAAAAGTGTCCGATCTGTCCGCCGCATTGTCACAGTCTCGATAAAAATCGCAGATCGCCGCCATTACTAGTACAAAAAATAATAATAATAATAAAAATGCCATAAATCTTTCCCCTATTTTGTAGGCGCTATAACTTTTGCGCAAACCAATAAATATACGCTTATTGCGATTTTTTTTTACCAAAAATATGTAGAAGAATATATATTGGCCTAAACTGAGGAAAAAATTTGTTTTTTGTTTTTTTTTTAAATTTGGATATTTATTATAGCTAAAAGTAGAAAATATTGTGTTTATTTCAAACTTGTTGCTCTTCTTTTGTTTATAGCGCAAAAAATAAAAACCGCAGAGGTGATCAAATGCCACCAAAAGAAAGCTCTATTTGTGGGGGAAAAAATGATAATGATTGGGTACCACAGTGTTGCATGACCACGTAATTCTCATTCAAAATGTTACATCGCTGAAAACTGAAAATTGGCCTGGGAAGGAAGGGGGTAAAAATGCCCTGTATTGAAGTGGACTATTCATTTTTATCTTATTATTTTGGCTGGAGTTCTGTTTTACTCTGTCTGGTTTTTATTGATGTCTGTGTCTGAGTTGGGGAAATTTGCTGTCAAGGAAAACACACAAAAAACACACAAAAACACTTTTCTTGGTGCCAATCCATGGCAGCATAATACTACATGTATGCTGCCATGGATTGGTGCCAGAAAAGGAAAACTACTATAAGTATTTGATACAATTTTCCATTTTTCCTGGCACACACATGGCAGCATACATGTGGTAGTAGGCTGCCATGGATTGGCACCAGGAAAGGAAAATTATGGTAAGTATTTGATACAATTTTCTATTTTCTTGGCACCAACATGGCAGCATACATGTAATAGTGTACTGTCATGAATTGGCACCAGGAAAGGAAAATTGCGGTAAGTATTTGATCCAATTTTCAATTTTTTAGCAGAGTAAGGTTAGAACTGCTGACAATGTTTTTTGTTGCTGACTTTGCCTTCCTGTCCCAGTGACAACAGCGATTACCATTTCTTGTGCAGATGTCACAGGCAAAGGAAGTAAAGGAATATCGCAGCAAGAAATAAAAAACGTATGGAAATTTGAATTCCTCCACACTCTTCTTCTCCTTCCTGCATGTTTTTTTTTTTTTAATTCTCTTTATACATTCTTTTCTCTCCTGGAAACTTTTGGCCAGTCAAGTGACATTTGAAAATTGAAATTCTCTTCCTTTTCTTCTGGTGGTGGGCTGTCTTCTCCAGGGGGTGGAGCTGATGTTATGACATCAATGCCTCTCTTTGCAATATTGTACTGTGAGCACAGGCTCACCCAGAGGGGGCGTGTCCATGATAGGAAGTGTGTTAAATGATGCTGGCCAGTGGAAGTGTACCCATGGTTAAGCATATTTTAAGTAAATTTCATCACCAGTGAGATGACTATTGCAGCAAGAGCTACATTTTCTACTGGGTTTTTTTTTCATTAAAGTTAAATTCTAACAGTAGCTGCTAAAAAATTAGAAGAACAGCTCTAGCTGATATATTTACTTCCTCTGGCACTGTCCTCCACATCCCCCACAGACTCATCAGCTCAGTGATTCAATTTCTGGTCTTCTTCCAAACCATCAGAGCCAGATTCTGCAGGGGATGGTACCAGAGTACACTTGGAGCTTCTTTGGGCAGAGCGCCTTGTAGCAGAGTACAGACAGCTAAGAAATTCTGGATAAATGTAGAGGTCCATGTGGACATGGGGAAGGGCTTGGCCCAATCAGACAGGGGTAAGGAAGACTCTAGTGATGATGACCTTATAAGAATGGTTCCAGATTGCAGATGCTAGTTCCTTCTGAGAACACTGGGTAGTCACCCCAGAGGCACTGGGGGAGTGTTGTCTGGGGTCACCAGTGGCAGTGTCTTAGAGAAGATATAATGCATTCATGTGGCGGTGTTGGATAGGTCCTTGAGTCCTCAGGGGCCTAGGCAGCTGGTGCTAATGGGGGTTTTGAGGGGCCTGGGGTGACCCAGTGGGTGGGTTGGGAAACAGATCCACTGAGAATTCCATGGGGTGTTTTTGGGGCAAGAGCAGTGGTGGGATGGACCTTCCTACAGAATGAGCAGAAGGAGAGCTGGCACTAATTCAACCCACTTCCTGTGATCCCCCGGGCATCATGACTTGTTCCTGCCACCTTTGGCTCATAGAAGAATGCTGCAGAGAGGGTGCCTTGTCATTAAGTAGCACTCTCTGCAGCATTTAAGATCTGCCCAGAAAAAAAAATATAAAGAAGTGGCTGAAGAGAATCTGTGAGATCACTGGACCGAAGACACCAGGAAAAAAAGGTATGTATAACATTTTTTTTTTTTTTTTTTAACATTTTATTATTATTAAGGTTGTGGGGGTGCTCCAAAGTGAGGAGGAGACAAAAAAGAGTGAACATAGACTTTAAAACTGCATATCTGCTTTAAGTGCAAAATTTCCACTTGTGACTGGCATGTACCGTTAACCATTACAGCATCACCCCATGTAAGAACTTGTGTTCCTCATTATCAATTTAATGAGACCTTTAGCTAAAGTAATAGATTTTAGAGCGCTAGGTGGAGAAAATAAAACCATCTTTACAGTAATGGCTATATTCCCTTTAATATTGGAATTTATTCGAACCTATATGGAGCCACATGTCGAGGAATAGAAAAAGTAATGGATTCTTGAATGTACAATGGCTATTAGAATATGGGATTTAATTTCCTCTATTGGGGATCGGTGAAAAACGTAATGTAAAAAATGCAAGGTTATTGAAAGGATTTGACCGGATTTAGGAGTGTAATAGAAGCTTTGAGGGAAAAAAAAAATCTCATTGTATATGTTGGATGATATATGGCATTTCGCTGCCATCCCTTTGTTTGGGTTGTCTACTTATTTACATGTGTTTAGGCTTCGGAGATGAGGTAGAAGGCGATGTCTATACAAGGCTAGAAAGGAAAAAAACATGAGGCTTATGCAGCTGTGATGGCTGAATCTGAAGTTCCTCTTATGTCATCAATACCCAAAAATGGTTACCTTCACCGTACTGTTTAGTACCCATTTAATGCCTATCTCGAACTGCACTTTGAAAACCAATACATGAACGCCCCTCTCCCCCACAATCATTAAGCCTCCCCAATTTTCTTTTTAAATAAAATGACCCATGCTATCTTACCAAAGGTCTTTTTATGCTGGGTGGCCCATACTTGTGCACTCAATGGTGAACAAGTAATGACATGTGGGCATTGTTCTGTACAGTATTGCTGTGAACCTAGGCCAGTATGATGGCACACCCCCATGACATAATGAGCTTACAAAAGGAGCATTGGTTGGTAAAAGATAACTCCTGCTGGTGACAGTGCTGGATTGCCCTGGATGGGCAAGGTGACAGGGTCTCATTAATGTGGCATTAGCACTTACAAATGGGTCTCCTCAAAGGAAGCGGGTAAGTTACAGTGGGGAAAATTCCCCTGCAGATTTTATAAGTTTGCCCATTTACAAAGAAATTAAGGGTCTGTAATTTTTATCATACGTGTATTTTAACTGATAGAGACAGAATATCAACCAAAAATCCATAAAAAACACATTATACAAATGTTATACATTTAATTGCAGTTCAGTGAGTAAAACAAGTATTTGATCCCCAAGGCTAAACATGACTTAGTACTTGGTGGAGAAACCCTTGTTGGCAATTACAGAGGTAAGACGTTAAGTTTGTGACCAGGTTTGCACACATCTCAGGAGGGATTTGGTCCATTCTTCTTTACAAATCTTCTCTAAATCCTTAAGGTTTTTTAGCTGTCCCTTGACAACTCGAAGTTTCAGCTCAATCCATAAATTTTCTATAGGATTAAAGTCTGGGGACTGGCTAGGCCACTCCACAACTTAAATGTGCTTCTTCTTGAGCCACTCCTTTGTTGCCTTGGCGGTATGTTTTGGGTCATTGTCATGCTGAAAGACCCATCCATGACCCATCTTCAGTGTTCTGGCTGAGGGAAGAAGGTTCTCACCCAAGATTTTACAATACATGGCCCCATCCATTGGCTCCTCAATGCAGCAAAGTCGGTCTGTACCTTTAGCAGAGAAACAGCCCCAAAGTATCATGTTTCCACGTCCGGCTTAAGTTTTAAATGAACTGAACCCAAACTCTGTACTTAGCCGCACAACAACAGCTCAAGGACCTCTTACTAACAACCCAAGTCCACTGGGAACTAAGCCCTAAAGGGACCACAATCGCCACCAACACCTGACGACTCTTTACCATCAGATGTGCCCACTATACCCCACTCATTTTTCAACCCTTCAAAGACCCCCTTCTTACTAGGCTGCTTGAGAAATGACCAGCCCTAAATGGTTAAACTAAAAGGGGTGGGTTAGACAACGTTTCTGCAGGACTCTCTGGAATGGCCGTCACTAATCTAACTCCTTAAAGCAAGTACTACGGCTTTTCCGAAGCCTTCACCCAGTTGACTATATACTACGCCTAGCAAGATAAGTCTTTCCCAGTACAATTCTTAACCCCAATTCCTGTCCTTAGTCATGTATGTAGTAATTCCATCAAGCCCTGCTTTCTCTGGGACTAACTGAAAGCCAAAGCATTGCAGATTAGAAAACACTGAATAGTCCTGGGCAGTTCATAATAATAAAAAATCTTGAAGGTCCCTCCTTCAATTCCACAATGTGACAGTCTGCACTGGTAGTATGTCTTCAATCTTCTCAGTTGAATGAGGCCCAGTGTCATCCAACTCTGAGAACCTCTTGTGGTGGAGAAAAAGTACTGCGGGAGACAGGAACCAGAGTGGAAGTGGATATTGCAGCTGGAGCTGCATTTTTGGGGGAGCCCAAAAAAATAGCTCAGAGTTGAACTTTAAATACATTCACTTGTTTGTGTGAGTTGGATGTATGAATCTGTGTAACACAAGGATATGCGGTTATTGGGACAGCAGAGTAGGTGTGCCCCATACAGCAGAGCGGAAGACATATTACCCTGACAATTTTCTGACTCAGCCCCCAAAATGGCTGACACTGCACCAAGTAAAGAGTCCACTTTAAAATTCTTTCCCTTTCTCCAAACTCAGCAGACAGCACAAAACTTCACTCCGTCCACCCTGCAAATCATTTTTATCTTGCCATCCATTAAACCAAAGCGGCAATGTTTGCAAAGATACACAATGCCCCCAATTGCTGCTCCGTTTGCGAGCAAGTAATATGCATGTCTGCGTGAGTATGGCATGTAATTAACATGTCATAATCAAAATGACTAAGTTTGACACATTCTAATCACTGCATGGAGATTATGGCATAGCCACGGGCTATGTTGCACGGCCTAGCTTAATATCATTTGCATAATGAAAGCTCGGTGTCAGTAATAGCTTTCTTTTTTTTCCCCCCCTTTTGTTGTCATAATTTCACCCGGAGCATCTATGCGCTTTGCGTCTTGTCAGATGTTTCTGGTGAAAATTATCGTATCCTCCAGACTATAGTAAAATATCATAAACTTCGGCTTGCTCCTGCAATGGCGTGAGTGGTGCAAACCCAACAACATGTATGAAACACGCATCAGAGGGGCCCACTATAGTCTTGCGTCCCCTCCTTCCATTATCGAGTCATTAATGGCTTGTAATGCAATTTAAGCACATGTAAATATGCCATCATTGTCACAACGTTTGTGTTTTACGCTTGAAAGCACAGCATTGTGACTACAGGACGGGAAGGAAATATGAGCGCCAAGACATGTGGGAGCTCATGTTTGATCATTACAGCTATAAAATGAGACATTTAAGTAATAATATTCCATGATTTAATAAGATAGGGTGATGGATGTATTTACAGTCAGAGACTTTAAGGTGTAATGGAAGATTCCACTATCTATACACCCTTCCATCTATCCATCCATCCATTCAACCACCCATCGATCCAACCACCGATCCAGCCACCCATCCATCCATCTACCTATCTGTTCATTCACATGTCATTCACATACTCATCCATCCATCCGTCCACCCACCCATCCAGCCATCCATCTACCTATCTGTTCATTCACCCATCCATCTACTCACCCACCCATCCACTGAGCCATTCATCTACCTATCCGTTCATTCACCTGTCCATCCACATACTCATCCATCCATCTAAACATCCACCAATCTATCCATTCAGATATGAGCACCAAGACATGTGGGAGCTCATAGTTTGAGATTACATGAGATTAACATTTAAATAATAATTTTCCATGATTTAATGGGATAGGATGATGGATGTATTTTACAGTCAGAGACTTTAAGGTGTAATTGTATATTCTATCTACCCACCCACCCACCCAACCATTCATCTACCCATCCAGCCATCCATCCACCTATCTGTCCATTCACCCATCCATCCACCGACCCATCCAGCCATCCATCCACCTATTCGTCCATTCACCCATCTACACACCCACCCACCCACCCATCCACCGACCCATCCAGCCATCCATCCACCTATCTGTCCATTCATCCATCCATCCACCCATCCACCGACCCATCCAGCCATCCATCCACCTATCTGTCCATTCATCCATCCATCCACCCATCCACCGACAAATCCAGCCATCCATCCACCTATCTGACCATTCGCCCATCCATCCAGCCACCCACCCATCCACCGACCCATCCAGCCATCCATCCACCTATCTGACCATTCGCCCATCCATCCAGCCACCCACCCATCCACCGACCCATCCAGCCATCCATCCACCTATCTGTCCATTTACCCATCCATCCACCCATCCACCGACCCATCCAGCCATCCATCCACCTATCTGACCATTCACCCATCCATCCAGCCACCCACCCATCCACTGACCCATCCAGCCATCCATCCACCTATCTGTCCATTCACCCATCCATCCACTCACCCACCCATTAACCGACCCATTCAGCCATCCAGCCATCCATCCACCTATCTGACCATTCACCCATCCATCCAGCCACCAACCAATCCAGCCATCCATCCACCTATCTGACCATTCACCCATCCATCCAGCCACCAACCAATCCAGCCATCCATCCACCTATTTGTCCATTCACCCATCCATCCTCTCACCCACCCATCCACTGACCCATCCAGCCATCCACCCACCTATCTGTCCATTCACCCATCCATCCACTCACCCACCCATCCACTGACCCATCCAGCCATCCACCCACCTATCTGTCCATTCACCCATCCATCCACTCACCCACCCATCCACCGACCCATCCAGCCATCCATCCACCTATCTGTCCATTCACCCATCCATCCACTCACCCACCCATCCACCGACCCATACATCCACCTATCTGTCCATTCACCCATCCATCCACCGATCTGAGTATCCATTCACATGCCCACCTGTCCATCCACTTACTCATCCATCTATCCATCCATCCATCCACACACCCACCCATCCACTCCATCCCTCCATCAACCTATCCAGCCATCTACCCACCCAGATATGAGCGCCAAGACATGTGGAGCTCATGGTTTGATCATTACAGCTATAAAATGTATTTTACACTCAGGGACATTAAGATGTAATGGAATATTCTACCCACCTATCCACTCACTCACCCATCCACCGACCAATCCATCTATCCATCGATCCCTCAATTCATCCACCCACCCATCCATCCATACACTCACCCATTCATCCATTTCCTCATTCATCCATCCACACACCCACTCTTTCTATCTATCTATTTAAAATTCTTATTGTAGAGTTTATGGCTCATTTATACATTTTTATCTATTTGCTTTTTGTTTTTATTAAAACTGAACTGCAGATAAAAAAAAAAAACTTAACCTTGTAGTGGGGACCCCCACACTGCAAGGATTAAAGGCTTGTTTATGGCTAAGGTACCCTGAAAAGGAACTTTTACTTACCTAATCACTCGCTCTACACTGGGTCCCTGCATCAAGCTTCAGCTGTTGCAGGCACCGTGACATCATCAACTACAATGCAAGACCAATAACCCTGAATTGTAAATTATACACTGAGGGGCCACCCACAAGTCGGAATGTCAGGGAGAAGATTTGAGCGCCACCTACTGCTGGAGCCAGGAATTAGGTAAGTAAAAGTGCATTTTACTTACCATGTCTTATAATGTCTGGGCCCCCTATTACTGTAAAAATCTCTGACACACCTAGTTATAGGTAGAGGGACGCTCAGAATGGTGTAACTTAAACGTTAATATACTACTTTAGGCAGGTTATTTATTGAGGCATTAGTGAGTTAGTGGCTGGCCCAGGCTGTGGGGGGAAAGAGTTAAGTGCGTGTCCTGAGTTTCCCTGAGTTCCCGGTATTTTGACCGTATATGCTGTGAAGGAGGACTGTTGTGCCATGCAGTCTGTCAGAGGCACTGGGGATCCGGTGCACCTGGAGAACACCAACATAGACTATTACCTTGCAGAGGTATGCCTGGGCAGCCATTCAGTTGTAGTTAGGGTTGGGAAATGGACTCTGTTCACATTGAACTGTAATGCTAAAAGACTTCTTAGTAAAGTTGTGTCAACCGTTATAAGCCTTGCCTGAAGTCATTCAAAGGGGTGCATGTTGGTTCTGGTGTATCAAAAGAACCTGGGTCTGTAAAGCACTATGGGGTATGAAGCTCAGCTACTACAAAAGGGTTAACTCAACAAGACAAGATGGAGGAATGCAGTTGCTATGAGTAACCAAGCATTAGTTCAAGAGAAAAAGCAACCAGTCATTAGGCGTGGTACCTGTTAAAGGTAACAGGTCCTCCGGTAGCAAGCGGGCCAATGTCTGGCCAGTAGCAACTGGAACCGAACCTGCGTTACAGAGATCTATGGCCTGGTCACAGGGTATGGTAAGTGAAGGAGTTAATCAGCACACATGAGGTCTGCGCTAGGTGCTCGGCGGGACCATTCTGTTACTGGGAGTGAGGTAACAGAGGTATGCTGACTGGTGGAGTGTGTGCAGGCTCAGCACATCCCTCCTAATGCAACATACAAGTGACAGTGTGTAGTAACATGGGACAGCACTTTGCAGATGAATTCTGCATTTTCACTGCATACAATGTGATGGCTCATCTCTAAGTCGGGGAACTTCCTTAATGTTAGATTTTTCACAAGACTGCAGTCTCTGCCTGGTCTCAGGCATTGATGAGTGCACTCCACGAGAAAGGTACACCATGTGCAGGGCGAGTAGACCCCGTCCACACTAACACTCTTATGCCCCGTACACACGGTCGGATTTTCCGATGGAAAATGTTCGATGGGAGCTTGTTGTCGGAAATTCCAACCATGTGTAGGCTCCATCGGACATTTTCCATCGGAATTTCCGTCACACAAAATTTGAGATCTGGATCTCAAATTTTCCGACAACAAAATCCGTTCTAGTAAATTTCGATCGTGTGTAGACAATTCCAACCAAAAAGTTCCATGCATGCTTGGAATCAAGCAGAAGAGCCGCACTGGCTATTGAACTTCATTTTTCTCGGCTCGTCGTACGTGTTGTACATCACCATAATTGTCTTCAAGTTACACCTGAGCGCAGGGAGTGTTGTCTGCTCCATACTGCCAGGATCCATCCGCTGGTGGACGTCAGTACTGCGGCCAAAAGGTGAAATGACACCAACAGGGAAATATTCTCCTGACAGTTCAAAACTGCCAGGAGACACCTGCTGGTGGACCCCAGTACTGCACGCCAAACGATATATCTTACCAGCAGATGGACCCTTTCCTGACACATGCAGTGCTTCAGCTGGTGTGTTTGGGGGCAGGAACCACACCAGAGCAGAGATTCTTGCAGCTCTGCGGGGGGCAGGCCCAGAGGTGGTTCACGCCATGCCAGCTGGAGCCAGGAATGGTGGTGTGCAATAATGGCACAAACCTCCTGTCCGCCCTTAGACAGGAAAAGTTGACACAGGTGCCATGCCTGGCACATGTCCTCAATTTGGTGGTGCAGCATTTCCTAAATAGGAATCCAGGGTTGGAAGATCTGCTGAAGCTGGCCAGAAGAGTCTGTAGCCATTTCAGGGGGTCATACACAGCCAGTGCTCAGTTGGCTGAAATTCAGCGAGAATTCCACCTGCCCGTAAATCGCCTGATTTGTGACATGCCCACCAGGTAGAAATCGACTTTGGCAATGCTGCAGCGGCTGTACATGCAGCAGAGGGCCATCAACGAGGACCTGTGTGAGTATGGCACAACGACAGGCTCAGACCAGCTCAGTTTTTTTTACCACGCCAATACCTGCTCATAAAGGATGCATGCACTGTACTGTCACCATTTGAGGAGGCCACAAGAAAGGTGAGCCGTGACAATGCATGCATCAGTGACACAATCCCTGTTGTGTTCCTGCTGGAGCAGACTCTGCGTAGCATTATGGACAGGGCACTCGAGGTAGAGCAGCGGGAGGAAGAGGTGGACTTCCTTTCCTCTCAAGGCCCACTTTATGCGGACACCATTCTTCCTACTCCACAGAACACACAAGAGGAGAGGGAGGAGGAGGATGAGAGGGAGGAGGATGAGGAGCATGAGGAGGAGGAGGATTATGGCAGTTTACGAGGCATTGAAGCAGAGGAAGACATACGTCAAACAGTAGGAGATGGTTTCCATCCCCAGAACCCTTGGGAGTAGTACGTGGCTGGGAGGAGGCAGTTCCAGATACTGTAATCCTCAGTGATCCTGAGGACTCTGCTTATCATGCCTCCGCAAATTTGCGGTGCATGGGCTCCCTCATGCTTCAAAGCCTGCGAAAGGACCCAAGAATACATGGCGTAAAGGAGAAGGATCGCTATTGGTTGGCAACCCTCCTTGACCACCGTTACAAGGGGAAAGTAGGTAGGTTACAGTGTCGTGTAAAACATTGTTTTGAGGCTTCTGTTGGTCAAGAGAGAAGCGGTGGAGAAAGCAGTCCTCGCCGCCCAGGGCTGTCAGCTTTCACATCCCATCTGCAGTGTCTGCATCACATGGTGGACAATTAACTAGGGGTGAAAACAGAGATGGAGACCAGAGACCAGTCGATGATCCATTGCCTTTCTGGGTCATGAGAATAGACCACTGGCCAGAACTTGCCCAGTATGCGATTGAGCTGCTGGGCTTTCCGAATGGGCATTCAGTGCTGCTGGAGGTTTTGTTACTGTGATAAAAGAACGCGTCTGTCCACAGACTCTATGGTCTGTCTGACATTTATCAAAATTAATCAGTCATGGATTACCAGCAGCTATGAAGCCCCTGATGCTGATGACAGGTGCATATCATTGCAATTTTTTACACCAAGGCCAATTATTGCTTTCATCAAAAGTACCTCTCTCATAGGGTTATGGTGTGAAGGCGTCACGACACCCAAAGACCAATTTTTCCACACCTGTTTGACAGGTGCATATCATTGCAATTTTTGACAGCAAAGCCAATTCTTGCTTTCATCAAGAGTACCTCTTATAGGGTTATGGTGTGAGGGCGCCACCGACACCCAAAGACCAATTTTTCCACACCCATTACTTGTATGCAAAGTCTGTGGAAGAGACACCATAATTTATCCAAAAAATCTCTAATCTTGTTCCCAGTGCACTACATTGTGGCCTCATTATACAGACTGGCTCCCCAAGCCGTTGCTTACAAAATAAAGAAAGCTTGCAGGGAAAGCTTGCTGCAGCAGCTTCTATACACAGTACAGATGTGCCACTTTACAGGTAGACTAAAGGGACCCCCCCAGACACCATATTGAAAGGAATTTTTCATTTTTATGCTTTCACTTCAAAGCATCACTAAATCACTGCTCATTTAAAAATTACCTTTTTTACAAACTTTTTTTCATTGATACATGTCCCCCAGGGCAATACCCAGACCCCTTTAACCATTGTATGCCGAATTACTTGCATATAAGCCTTCAAAATGGGCACTTTTTCTAGTTCAGGTCCCATAGACTTCGATGGGGTTCGTTATTCGGTTCTGAACTTTCACGATGTTTAAAAGTTCTGGTGCGAACCGAACAGGGGATCATTCGGCCCATTCCTAGTTAGCACAAATACAGCTAGTAGGCCTCACGGATGGGGACCATGAAGTAGCTTTAAGGTGCAGAACTAAAAGGAGGCTCACTCACACTGTCCTGGTATAGGATCATCCATAAGTGCCACTTTTTGTGTAATTTAGTGTCCAGTCCCTGGGCTCCAGAGCCAAGCAGCCCCTGTCCTCCTTAGCTCAGTGATCTATCCCCTTTTTTTGAAGCCTTTTAGAGCCTCTGACTCTAATCACGTGCTTAAACCCCCCCCCATAGGATAGGAATCACTGCGTCCAGCACCCCACATGTAGATTAGGGGGATGAACGCATGAATAGGGGGGCGGCGCCCTTGTGCCCTGCAATATGGGCCACCACTACTCCTCCAGCTAAAGTAGGAGCCAAAAACAAAATTTGCCTAGTAGCCTAACTAGGAGGGTGCTACACGTTGTATTCCCCAAGATAACGCCAGAAGAAGTGTCATGTCTCTGTTGCCCGTGCGTCACAGGTGGAAGAGTGACCTAAGTATAAAAATGTTTTCTTATACAGGTATACTTTGTAGCTACTAAAGGCCAGTGATTTTTGCAGGGGTGGAGGCCCAGACATTGTAAATAGACCTTACTTCTTACTGCAAGCCAAGGTCCATGTTAACACGAAATACTGCATGTTAAATGCACATGTCTGACTTACAGCAACACTCTGGCATGAATAAGCCAATTAAAATCCAAAATGCATGAATGCAGTGTATCTTTAAATTCTGGTGAAAATCCTTTGCAAATACCATGTCGCTCCCTCTTACCATCCATCCTGTTTATAAAACACAAGGTCTCACCAGCCAACATAAACTTTATTTCAACATATTTTAAACCCGAGCCGAATTAATTAAGTCTATTGTGAAGCGCAGTTGAGGTCTTTCTCCTGAAACTTTTGAGCAGAGGAAATGCTGACTCAAGCACTTCTGGTTTAAGAGGAATTTGGATGGCAGTTGGGAAGAGCGAGCAAAGCTTAGAATTAGCATAACCATATATCTTCCCATGCTGACATTTACCGCTCACCCATACCGCCCTCAAGTGCTTTTATTCCAATCTTCAAGATGTAGATACGTTTGTAGAGATCTGAAAAATCCCGAATTTAATCACAATTATAGCAGCCAGAAAAAAAAAAAAAAACCAAATACTAAAAAAACAGATACTAAACAAATACATTTAATTTGCCTATTCAAAGTGACAGGTATTCTTGAAAGCCCACCCTCCTATGCACTGATACTCACCTCCGCCATGCTCCCCCACTGCTCTGTATCTCCATAATATATCTAAAGCTTCTGGATTGGCAGAAGTGCTGGTCACCCAGCAATTCTGAAAGGTGAAGTTAGTTATAGCAAGCTACAAAATGTTCTTTCATTACAAGTACAGTACCCTTCAAAGTACAATCTGCAGCCAAAACATTTTATTTTTAGATTTGGAGTGGAGAGGGATTAGAACACCTGACTACTATCTGTGTCCCCATTAGGGAGATTTATCATTTCTGTTTGTTCTGATAACCTCTATCACTGAGAGCTTAAGAGAAAGAAAATCCCAAATTTTGAGTGGTCACCAGAACAGGAATATAGGGGTAATCTTCAAATGGAGACACTACACTGTGTGCACAATAGATAGGCAAGTGAGTATTTTGACCAAATAATCGTCTTTATGCATATTGTCCAACTCCAAGCTGTATAACCTTGTATGTTTATTGAATTTGATGTGTATTTGTTTAATGAGGGAGGGTGTGGCCTAAGGATATCAACTCCCTATAAATAAGGTGTTTATTAGGCAGCTTTTTCTTCTTTTTTTTTTGCATTGTGTATTATTAGGCAGCTTCTTTTTCTCAGGCAAAATGGGCCAAATAAGAGATTTAATAGAAAAGTCAAAAATTGTAAAAAGTTTTTCAGAGGGATGCAGCACTTTTGAAATTGCTAAGATATTGGGGCATGATCACAAAACCAAATGTTTTGTTGCAAGTAGTCAACAGGATCGCAAGAAACGTGTTGTGAGAAAAAAAAAGATTTGAGAAGAATCAAACGTGAAGCTATCAGGAACCCATTATCTTCCAGTGCTGTCATACAGTATTTCAGAACTGCGACCTGAGTGCCCAGTAGTACAAGGTGTTCAGTGCGCAGAGACATAGCCAAGGTAAGGAAGGCTAAAAAACTGACCACCACTGAACAAGACGCATAAGTTGAAACATCAAGGCTGGGCAAAATATTATCTGAAGATGGCTTTTTCAAAGGTTTTATGGACTGATGAGTAGAGATGAGCCCGATGTTCGACTCGAAGTTCAAGTCGAACATCGGGTGTTTGCCCGTTCACCGAATACGGAACATTATGAGGCATTCGCGGTAAATTTGAGCACCCGCGGAATGCCCCATTAAGAACGGTGAGACCGTCAATGGACTGCGAGATCGCTGCCGTGCATAGTGAAATGAATGAGAGCAGCAAAATTACATTTCTAAAGGAAAAAATGTCATTTAAAACTGCTTGCGGCTGTAATGTATTGCCAGATCCCAGTAATATACATAAAAAATCATTGAAAAAAATGGCTTGGTTTCCCCCCCCCAGTCCATTACCAGGCACTTTTGGATTTTGGGGGGGACCCCCACACCATTTTTTTTTATTTTGGCACAGGGTTCCCCTTATTATTCATACCAGACCTGGAGGGCCTGGTATGGATTTTGGGGGGACGCCCACGCAATTTTCTTTTTTTAAATTTTGGTGCGGGGAGCTCCACTTCCACTCAGACGCCAGCAAGGTGGAGGTGGGGTACTGGTATTGGCTGGTATTATTAGAGGTGAGCTAGTTGGACCTTTTTGGGTTGAAGATGGACTCAAAATCAACTCCCAAACCTCAGTATTTCACTAATGTCAGTTTAATTTTAAATCCAATCTACCAAAAATCTTATTTATTTTTTTCAGTTTTGGATTGAAAAGGTTAGAACTTTTGTCACAATTTAATTGCTGTCTGTGTTGAGATTCTCTGTCCCAATGGCAGGTTGTCATCAGAACAGGTAAGTTAGGAGTAACCTCCTCAATGGGACACAGGGCACATAAAAAATCTGAATGTGGATTCTACTGTAAGCCTTTCCTACTTAAAGCAGTAGTGAACTGTGGCAGTTAAAAAAAAAATTAAAAATCCCCTGCAAGGAAATGGCATAATGTGCTATCGCATGCACATCGCTATGCATTGCATATTAGCACGTTACAAAATACTTACCTTTCAATTAGGTCCTCCAGTGGTGTGCTGTCACCGCTGACAGGGCTTCCATCTTCACCCGGTCCTCCTTCTGTGTTCATGGGCTTCGGCAGCTTGAATGGCCAAGCCGCGATGATGTCACTACCACACATGCGCACGGGAGGCACAGTGCTCTGAACGAACAGCACGGGTATGCCATTCCTTCAGAGCGCATGCACTGGTGAGGTTGGTGCACATTTAGGAGATATTCATTTTACCTACAGGTAAGCCTTTTTATAAGTCTTATTATAGCTATAGCCTTGAGAGATTGCTCAGGCCCTGTTATGAGGGAGGGTCTGCGTTTGATTAATCTGGAGAGAATCCCTTTAAAGGTTTGGGATTAGGCCTGGTACTCGTTCCATGGCAGACAGTGAAGGGTAACTTGAAGCATCGCTCTGTGAAGAACCATGGTTGTCCAAGAGTGGAGTTTAAAAAAGAGAAAAACAGGGCGCCAGGTCAGTGTAAGTAAAACCAATAATACTTTATTCCAATTTCCACTTACATCTAAGAAGCTTGCAAACTGCATGTAGAGGTGCTGTGGTATCGTGTGTGATGATCCAGGACTGTATACAGGGTGTACTGGAGGGCTGCTCTGAGTGTCTTGACTCGCTGGTGAAGACAGCTGAGGCTTACAGCCTCAGCAAACTCCGAAAGACTCCCACCGCCGAAAAAGTCGAAGGTGGAAGAAACCACCGCTAATACTAGCCGGGACCAGCCGCATAGGAGAGCAGAAGCCCGGTGGCGTCATCAGCTCTCACGCACCTCTAGGAACTGCAGCAAACACAGGACACTTAAGGTGTGGAGGGGCCGGGCCACAATGCATTTCTGAGTCCCTCCTTCAAATGCGATGCATCCTAGAGGCGCGTGAGAGCCAGTGACGCCATTGGCTTTTGCTCTCCTATGTGGTGGGTCCCGGCTAGTGTGGGTGATGGTTTCTTCATCAGGTATGTCCACTTCTTCTACTGTCCTGGATCATCACACACGATACCACAGCACCTCTACATGCAGTTTGCAAGCTTCTTATGCCCTGTACATACGACCGGTTTTGCAGTCGGAATAAACTCTGAAGGTTTTTCCGACGGAGTTCTGACGGAATTCCGCTCAAGCTGTCTTGCATACACACGGTCACACCAAATTCCGACCGTCCAGAACGCGGTGGCGTACAATACATGCGACGGGACTAGAAAACGGAAGTTCAATAGCGAGTAGCCAATAGCTTCCGTCTTGTACTTGCTTTAGAGCATGCGCCGTTTTTGGTCAGTCGGAACAGCATACAGATGAGCGGTTTTCCCGATAGGAAATGGTTCCCATCGGAAATATTTAGAACATGTTCTATTTCTAGGTCCATCAGAATTTTCGAAAAAATAAGTCCAATGAGGCATACACGGAATATATGATGAAAAGCTTCCGTCTGACTTTTTCTGTCGGACATTCCGCTCGTGTGTGCGCAGCATTAGATGTAAGTGGATATTGGAATAAAGTATTGTTGGTTTTACTTACACTGACCTGGCGCCCTGTTTTTCTCCTTTTTATCTCTGTTTGCTAGGGAATCCCAAACCTCAACAAGGAGCTGCGGCCTTGTATGTATCCTGTTCAGTCACCACCTGCTGCCTTTTTTCCCATTGATCTGAGTCTCATTGTGGTTCTTACCTTTTTGTCAGGGTCCTGGATGTGAGGCCGGATTGCAGAGGGGGCGCCCCTTGCGGCTAAGTGCAGCGTAACCCTGGGAATGAGACAGGGAGTACGGTGCCCAAAGGTGCACGGGTTGCCAGAGTGCTGTTGCTGAGTAGCCGATAGCAGGGAGCTGCTGGGGTGCGCTGGTAAGGTTGAAGGGCAACCGTGCAAGGAGAGATTCCAGGTATGGAGCCGTGGAGCAACCAAGAGCGGAGTCAGAGCCAGACCAATGGTCATTCAGCACAGGAATCAGTCCAAGGTAAGGTACAGCAGGATAATCAGGAATGGAGTAGCTAGCCAAGCCAGGGGTCAAACACAGAGGGACGATCAAGGTACAGATGCGGAGCAGAAGAATAGTCAGGTCCAAGCGGGGGTCAATGCAAGCGGAACACAGGAGTAGCCAGGCAAGCCGGTTAGGTAACAGGAAGCAGGTATCACGACAGGCACAAGGAACACAGGAAGCTGATGATAATCCAGCAACCAGCCTGGACCAGCAGCAGGCTTAAATAGGCAGAAGGGGGCCAATGATTACCGTGATGCGCGCGCATGTGCGCGCTCCCGCTGTTGCACACCTGTGTGCGTCCGTCCTGGTGCGCCTTCGTGCGTGCATGCGCACAGAGATTCGCCTAGCACCACCATGATGGATACTGGCAGAATTACCCATCCTACGGCCATTACCCTGAAACTTTTCATGAACTCGTTGGACTTGAATCATTGTCTATTACTTTTCATTTTCTGTTTTTAATAGTCTGCATTATTTTTATTCATTTTATTGTTATTTGAGTACATATTATATACAGATACCATCTTATGTCACTGAGCGCTGACTCACTCACTTTTTAGTTGGTGAATTGTTTGCAAGAGTGGAGTTTGGTGGGGTGGAGGAGACGATGGACCATTTCTTGCTTCAGTGCCCCTTTCAGTATAGAAGTCTTTAAGCAGGTGAGTTGGGCTCAGGGTATCCCTTTCCCGCTTGAGTTATACAGAGTGGTCATAAAGGGCTTTTGGGACACTTTTTCTAGTTAGTTAAGAGGGCCGTTAAGTGGAATGCTTAGTGTCAGCTTTCCACTCAGGTAAAAAAGTCCTTCCTCGAGGTGGTGGTGCACAACATTATGAGTGAGGTTGAGAAGGACGGGTGGGGGCCAGGGCCCTGGACAAAGGCGTAGAGGAATGTCAGGTCACCGTAGCTGCTATCTGTCAGTTTCTGGGTGTGCGGCATTTTCTTTCCATCCTTTCGTGTTTATTCTGTATATAAATTGTTGTTTTTTTTTTAAGTTCTATGTTTGTAAGATTTGTAAAAAAAAATATATACACCTAACACCTTAAAATATCAGTCGAATTTCCCAATGCTAGTTCACCTAAACCCACAGAAGATGGGTGTGTGAGCCTTACAATAAGGCACTTTGTATGAAACCTGTCAAGGTTCCCTTGTTGATGTCTTTATCTGTGCATACCAGATAAGGTTAAAAAAAAGGTTTCAATTGGAGTTTCTTTGGATATGCCAGGACTGGGCAAGGTCTGAAAGCTGCAGTTTATCGGGCTTTGAGGTATGTATTATCTAATTTCGGCTTTATTCTTCTATAAAATTCCTGATGTTCCCTGAAAATATCCATCGAATTTCTCATTCCTATTTCACCTAAGCCCATAGAAGATGTGTGTAAATCAATCTGGCGCGGCGGCTCGCATGCATACGCGGCACGCATCATTGTGTTGTGTTTCCGCTAGTCTGTTATGGGATTTTTAATGAAATGAGCTGCCTCTTTATAAAAGGGTGCTGATTTTAATTCTCTTTGCATTCTTCCCGATCTGTAAAGCGATCTTGTATGAAATATACACATTTTCAGGACACGGCGGTAAGAAGTCAGTCTAATGTAGCATGGACTAAATTCCCTAATAGCGCTTTTTTAAGTGTTTTTTTTTTTTTATTAACTATTTTGAAAAAAAAGAATAAACATAATTGAATGACAGCACACAGTGCCTTCCACCTGGTCCACCCTGAGAGTTGTAAAGTGGCCCTGTCCCTGATCTCAACAATTAATTAGCAGTTTCCTGTAAAGAATGTAAGTACTTACCTCTACTAGGGTTGCCACCTCATCCCTTTAAACCCGAATAAATATGAATTACACAGGTTCTGAGACTAATTTAGTGCAGATAAGGTACCAAGTGAATTTAATTACCGCCTTAATTAGCCACAGAACCTGTGTAATTAATATGTGTTTGGGTTTAAAGGGATGAGGTGGCAACTCTAACCTCTACTGCTGACCTCTCCATCGAATGGAGTTCCAATGAAGAGGAATTGTCCACCTGAAGTCTACTGGGAAACCGACACTTCCAGAAGTATCAATCTTCTGTTTCTCCCTACCTTGCCCACTAGTTTTACCTGCTTAACTCCACATAATTACCTGATACAGCAATGACAAGGGATCAGGGGGACAAGGGATTGAAGAACTGCAGGGGGCCCACTGTAATCCTAATTTCAAGTTTCAGTTGGGATGGGGGGTTGTGGTCCACCCTGGGTACAGCCAGGGTGCAGCGAGAGTGCCAATAAAGGTGGATGGATTAACCGAGCTTGCACTGGGCTTTTAGTTAGTTGACAGTGCATGGACAAGGATACCATGCATGTAGGAGTGCAGCTTAGCAGTGCCATAAACACAAAGTGAGAAGGTGGCCGAAACAGAAGTAAGCTGCTGTAAGAAGACATTGAAAGTTAGGGTGAGAGAGGTAGGTGTATGTGTGTGTTTCCCCCACTACTCACTGCCCATCTGTTGTCTCCATTTTACCACAGCTGGCTGCTTGTTGCCCCATATTACCACAAATGCCCATTTGTTCTCTGCATCATATAACGAATGCCTGTTTGTTGCACAACACATAACAAATACCCATCTGTTGCCCATGTATTGCCCGAATTGCCTGTTTATTACACATATTGCAACAATTGCCCGTTTGTTGCCCACATCATACAACAATTGCCTGTTTGTTGCACAATCACATAACAAACACCCATTTGCTGCCCTTGCTTTGCCAGAATTGCCTGTCTGTTACACATATGCGGCAACAATGGCCCGTTTGTTGCCTATGTATTGCCACAGTTGCCTGCATACTGCAACAGTTGCCCATTTTATGCCATCTCTTTTCACAATTGCTTACTTGTTGCCCACAAATTGTAACAACTACTGTTTGTTGGCCCACATTTTGTCAGGATTGCTGTTTGTTGCCTGCATGTTGTCGCCACCGCCTGTTTGTTGCCTGGATTTTGTAACAATTGACTGTTTGTTACCCATGTATTGCATACGATTGGCCATTTGTAGCTCATGCATTGCCAGGATTGCCATATTTTTGCCTTATTGTAAAGTCACTGCTGCTTAGAGGACCATATTACTATAATTTACAGTAATCTGCTTCAGGCCTGTTAGTATGAAATTACATCACTATGTAAAAAAATAAATAATTCTGTCATGATTTTATGCATTATATTAGGGGAAAAAAAATTTTTTTTTTTCTTTTTTCGCTCTTCCTCCCAGGTCCTGGTTTCCTGTCTGTTCTGACAGATAGACTTTAGTTGTGGGAGCAGATGGGGGCTGCGGCTCGGCAAAAGTGCACTGCCCTGTGCTCCCGCCGGCTCCTGGTGCGTGCTGGAGCTGCACACTGCCCTCATCCTGAAAACCTTCCTCTACTGTCTTCAGGTATGTCACTTTGCCCACACCGGCCGCTCGCCTGAAGTACATTGCGGGCGGACGGTCGGCAAGTGGTTAAAGATGATGTTGTGTCAAGTATATAGATACCAAATATGTAAAGATTTAAATGAACATGGCAACAAACTGCAGTGCCTAAAATGGTCCACAGGTGACGCTTCGAAAGCTTGTACAGGTTAATCGTGAATTATGGCCTTAGAATAATTGTTCTCACTCCACCGTTTGCAGTGATACCTCACATGCGTGGTGTAATCAGTGTTTACATATGCGTGCTGGACCCACGCACGTTTTTGCATTTGTGTGTGCGTTTATTAGACCCCTGATGTCTCCTCTGCCCTCCAAAGCAGCTAATCAAGCACAGATTTTAGCTGCTTCCCTGGCTGTAACAGCTAGAGAATGACAGCTCTGAAACTGAACTAGACGCACATTTGCATTTGCGTGGGGGTGGGGGGTTACATTTTTTATAATTATTTAAATGTATTTTTTATACTTTTTTTTTCGTATTTAACTGTATTGCTATCACAAGGGAGCTAACAAGCCCCTCCCCCTTTGTGATAGCCTTGGGCAGTGGCAGGTTCTTTTTGGTAACATCAGGAGTTTATTAGACCCCTGATGTCTCCCCTGCCCTCCAAAGCAGCTAATCAGGCACAGATTGTAGCTGGTTAGCTTCTTCCCTGGCTGTAACAGCTAGAGAATGACAGCTCTGAAACCAACCTACATGCACGTTTGCATTTGCGTGGGGGGTTGGGGTGCTTTCACATTTTCTATAGTTATTTTTATTTATTTAATTTTTTACAATTTAAAATGTGTTTTATATTTTTTTTGCATTTAACTTTATTGCTATTACAAGGGGGCTAACAACTCCCCTCCCCCTTGTGATAGCTTTGGACAGTGACAGATACTCTTTTTGGTAACATCAGGGGTTTATTAGACCCCTGATGTCTCCCCTGCCCTCCAAAGCAGCTAATCAAGCTCAGATAGTACTTAGTGAGATGCTTTCCTGGCTAAAGAATGACAGCTCTAAAATTGACCTACACACACACATCTGCACTTGATTGGGGGAGGGGTGGGAGTGTATTTACATTTTTTATAAGTTTTATTTTTTACACTTTTTTAAAAAAAATTCTTTTACATTTAACTTTATTGCTATTACAAGGGGGCTAACAAGCCCCTCCCCCCTCTTGTGATAGCTTTGGGCAAAGACAGGTACTCTTTTTGGTAACATTAGGGGTTTATTAGACCCCTGATATCTCCCCTTCCCTCCAAAGCAGCTAATCAAGAATCAAGCACAGATTTTATTTGGGTAGCTGCTTCCCTGGCTGTAACAGCTAGGGAATGACAGCTCTGAAACCAACCGACATGAGCGTTTTTCGTGGGGGAGATGAGAGTGCTTTTCAATTTTTTTCTAATTATTTCTTTTTATTTATTTACGTTTTATTCTTTTTTTTTTTTTTTTTTTTTTTATTGCTATCACAAGGGGATTTGGATGGTTTTGGCAGCATTTACCAGGCCCTTGTCCCCCTAAGGTGGAGAACCACTGGTCTGAAGAGTTGCTATGGCGATAGCATCAGCACCAAACATCCAATGAAAATGATACAAGGGTGATTTTTACCAAAATGGGTTTTGAGATAGCGCAGATGTGGATTTTTTTTTCTGAGCGTCTGCATTTTTCCGTACAATAACACGATCGCTGCGCCCTGTTATCACAGCACTTTCAGTAATTCTTATAGTTATAATCTCATGTTTTATGGTTAGCTAAAATGACCCTTTTGGAGCTGATTAAAGGTTTACATCAGCCAAGAAAATCTGATGGGATTTGGGTTGAATCCATCCATTTTTAAGTTTTTTTTTTTTTTTTTTCTTAATCCGTAAGCTCTTAAGCACTTACAAGCTATTATTTTGTTTTCCAAGTGTTATTTTATTTTTTTCCACTGTAAGGAAAAAGCTGAGGGTGTTGAGTAACAAGATTAAAATATTTGTGACTACATAAAAAAAATACTCTGTTTTGCTTAGTAACACGGCATTTAAATGTTTTGAACTTTTTTTTTATATATATATATATATATATATATATATATATATATATATATAAAAATATAAATATATATATATATATATATATACTCACATTATTGGGTACACCTTGCTAGTACCGGGTTGGACCCATTTGCCTTCATTCTTGGTGGCATAGATTCAACAAGGTATTGGAAACATTCCTCAGAGATTTTGGTCCATAGCGACACGGTAGCAACACACAGTTGCTGCAGATTTGTTGGCTGCACATCCATGATGAGAATCTCCTGTTCCAACACATCCCAAAGGTGCTCTATTGGATGAGATGTGGTGAGTGTGGAGGCCATTGGAGTACAGGGACCTCATTGTCCAGTGGTGAGATGATTGGAGCTTTGTGACATGGTGTATTATCCTGCTGGAAGGAGCCATCAGAAGATGGGGACACTGTAGTCATAAAGGGATGGACATGGTCAGCAGCAATACTCAGGTAGGTCTTGGCTTTTAAACGATGCTCAATTGGTACTAAGGGGCCCAAAGTGTGCCAAGAAAATATCCCCCTCACACCAATACACCACCACCACCAGCCTGAACCGTTGATACAAGACAGGATGGATCCACGATTTCATGTTGTTTACACCAAATTCTGACCCGACCATCTGAATGTCGCAGCTGAAATCGAGACTCATCAGACCAGGCAACGTTTTTCCAATCTTCTATTGTCCAATTTTGATGATCCTGTGTCAATTGTAGCCTCAGTTTCCTGTTCTTAGCTAACTGGAGTGGAACCCGGTGTGGTCTTCTGCCATCTGCTTCAAGGATCGATGTGTTGTGCGTTCAGAGATGGTATTCTGCATACCTTGGTTGTAACAAGAGGTTATTTGAGTTACTGTTGTCTTTCGATTATCTGGAACCAGTCTGCCCATTCTCCTCTGACATCAACAAAGCATTTTCCTCCACACAACTGCCGCTCACTGGATATTTTCTCTTTTTTTCTGACCATTCTCTGTAAACCCGAGAAATGGTTGTGTGTGAAAATACCAGTAGATCAGCAGTTGTTGAAATACTCAGACCAGCCCATCTGGCACTAACAACAATGCCGCGTTCAAAGTCACTTGAATCCCCTATATACCATACAGTATGTGTGTGTGTGTATATATCTATCTATCTATATCTATATCCAGATGTAGATATAGCTATATATATATATATATATATATATATTTATATATATATATATATATATATACCGGTATATGTATATATATATATATATATATATTCATATATATATATATATATATATATATATATATATATATATATATATATATATATATATATATACCTCATTCCCACTAGCATTACTGTGTGAAGAGAGATCTGCATTTTGAGATGATCATTATATCACCTCCTCACCACCTGCACATTGTGTATAATTTTTTTCTCACAAAAAATGTAACTGTAAAAAAAAACAAAAAAACGAAATGAGTGAAAATCCTCTGAAATAGAGTTGCAGGATAGGTAAGCAGCTTGATTGTGTTCCTACCTAGCAACAAAGAGAGGGGTTGAATTTTGTTAATTATGATAATATTGATTATGTTAAAAAAAAAACTGTTTAAAAAATTAGTTGAAAGAAGGTTACCTAGATTAGTAAAAATCATAAAAAATGTGATCTTCAGATTTTTATTGGTTGAATTTTAAGGGACTTTTGGAGGTAAGGGGAAAATGCTATTTTGAAGGTTGATGGGCTAAATAGGGAGGTTAGGAAGGCGGCGGTCGATCAGAGTTCAACTCTAACCCCATTGCAAGGGGTGGGCCTAATCTGGGCAATTACCGTCTTCTGTATCCTCCTCTCACCTTTCGTTTGAAATACTCAGACCTGCCCGTCTGGCACCAACATCCATGCCACGTTCAAAGTCACACAAAGGTTGGACTTGATGGACTTGTGTCTTTTTTTGACCTCACCTACTATGTAAATATGTAACCTGGTGTCCAGCAGGTAGGAAGAAATGTCCTGGATGAGGAGAGATACTCTGCTGGGGTCATAAAGGGGCCATACTAGTCGCATCTATTGGATAACATTCACCAGCATTGTCCCAAAATGCTTCTCACCTTCACATTAGCCAGAGAATGGTAGTAAATGTGTAATGGATGTGGAGCCCAGACAGGCAAATGTTCCTGAATTTGACAATGTTTATTAAAATGGAATTAAGCAATGATACTACATTATTATTTTGTATTATATAATGAAACAAAGGGCAGTTTGCAGAGTACAGTAAGCCACGTCAACCTACTGGCAATCGATTTTCATTGTAAGTTGATAGTATGGAATCCTATTGGTTGCTTTTGAAGTATTGTCCGCTGCCAGTTGACCTTATTTTGTTTATTTATTTATTTATTTGCGCTGCTTTATTTCCCATTACCTTGTAATGTAATCCTTACTGTTTACATGAATCACAAACAAACAGATCCAGACGGCAAATTGTCTTAAATAAGGGACAGGCCTAAAAGAGTATGGGGGTCTATTTGAAATGCTTAGCAATAAGAAAAATCATTTTCCTCTTGTTCTGAGCCTTTAATGGAGATGAAATCTGCTGCATTCCTCTAAATATGTTCATTGTCCGACGTGGAAGAAACAGGCGAAAAAAAGACTCTAATGGAGAGATTAGAGTGACGACAGAGCAGTCATAACTGACTTTTAAAAGGAGATTTTAGGGGTTAGAGGATACTAAAAGGCTTAAGTGTCTTCCCGCACTGCTTGTCAGCCCTTAGTAATATGCTATGCAAAGTTTAATGGGAACCGAAAAGTGCCAATCGGCTTCTTCGTAGAGTTGCCACCTCATCCCTTTGAACCCGAACACGTATGAATTACACAGGTTCTGAGGCTAATTAAATGCAGATAAGGCACCAAGTGAGTTTAATTACCACCTTAATCAGCCACAGAACCTGTTTAATTAATATATGTTCAGGTTTAAAGGGATGAGGTGGCAACCATATTTCTTTGGGAACTGGAAACTGTGTGAGTTGAGCTCAGGATCTGGATGCATTTCACCTAAGGGGTTCCTGGGGGCAGGATGTGCCAAGTAAGCAGAACGGGGGTTAAAGTGTATGTAAACTCAAAGGACTAGCTGGGACTGGGCCAAGGGCTGGCAGCTTCTGAACTTAAGAGAGACCTGGTTTGTTTCCAGTGGCCCCTTCAGGGGTTAGCCCTGTATGTGGAGGCTTGTATTACCAGGATTTCCTAGCTTGGTTTATGCCACCATTGCCCTTAGTAACTGACATGAGATTATGTGTTGTGTTTGTGCTTTGATGCACAATTGATGGATCATCCGGTGAGAGCACAGGAAAAGTTGCTACAATGTACATTTTTCATGTTAAGGCTCCATGCACACTGGACGTTAAAATAATGTTATAAAAACGCCAGCAGCTTCGCAGTGAGTCTTTCAACGGTTTTTAACGTTTTTGCAATAGCGTTTATTAGCGTTTATCCATGTCAGCGTTTTTTAGCGGGTTTTTTTTGTATTTTTTATATTTTTAATGGATCAAAAACGTTAAAAAATGCCGGTGAGCCACGTTTTTTAGCGTTTATTGGCGTTTATGAGCATTTGGCGTTTTTTTGTGGTCAGAAAAACGACCCCTGAATGCGATTTTATGGCGTTCAGAAAACAGCCTGTAAACTCCACTGCTGATAAACGTCCATATGTGCATGGACACATAGCATAACATAGAGGGGAGTTTATGGGCTGTTAAAAAAAAACAAAAAACAGCCAAACTCCCAAAAACGGCCATTTATGAGCTTCAGGCTCCATGCACACTGGAGCTCATAAACGGCCGTTTTTTGGAGTTTGGGCATTTTTTTTTTTTAACAGCCCATAAACTCCACTCTATTTTACCCTATGTGTCCATGCACATATGGACGTTTTTGAACTTTTATCAGCAGTGTTTATCAGCAGAGTTTATGGGCTGTTTTCTGAACGCCATAAAATCGCGTTCAGGAGTCGTTCTTCTGACCACAAAAAACACCAAATGCTCAAACGCTAATAAACACCAATAAATGTTTAAAAACGTGGCTCACCAGCGTTTTTTAAAGTTTTTGAGCCATTGAAAAAAAAAAACGGAAAAACGCTAAAAAACGCTCATAAACACTATTGCAAAAATGTTATAAACCGTTGAAAGACTCTCTGCAAAGCTACTGGCGTTTTTGTAACCTTACTTTAACGTCCACTGTGTATGGAGCCTTAAGATGCAAGGCCATCACCGTACCACATCCACAAATTCACAAAGAAAACAAGAACTAAATGGCAGATTTTGAAGGCGCAACAGGAGGCATACAAATTGCAAAAATTTTATTTAGAAACACATAAAATGTTAATCATATATAAAAGCATAAATCCCAAAAAGGTTAATTCCAGACAATACCCAACTCTGGCACGGATCAGGGCTATATGAAACCAATTAACCACTTATAGCCCCTTCCTAACCAGGCCAATTTTCAACTTTAAGCACTCACATTTTAAATGACAATTACTTAGTCATGCAACACTGTACCTATATAAAATTTTTGTCCTTTTTTTTTTTTTTTTACACAAATAGAGCTTTCTTTTGGTAGTATTTAATCGCCACTGTTTTTTTTGTTTTTTTTTTGCGCTATAAATGAAAAAAGACTGAAAATTTTGTAAAAGAAAAAAATGCATTTTCTTTGTTTCTGTTATAAAATTCTGCAAATTAGCAATATTTCTCCATAAATGTTGGCCAAAATTTAAAATGCTACATATCTTTGGTAAAATATAAGCCAAACCAGGGTATATTATTTGGTTTTTGTGAAAGTTATAGAGTCTACAAGCCATGGTGCCAATCACTGAAAATTGATCACACCTGCTGTACTGACGGCCTATCTAATTTCTTGGGACACTAAGAGCCCATTCACACAGGGACGACTTGTCAGGCCTGACAAGTCGCCTCCCGTTCTGTGCTATGGAACCGTTCTAAGGGGAGAGACGCAAGTCGCTCCGACTTAGAAAAAGGTTCCTGTACGACTTCGGGGGCGACTTGGGGCGACTTGCATAGACTTCTATACCGAAGTCGTTTTGCAAGTCGCCCGGGCAGTCGTGTGCAGGTCGCCTCGGTGAGGCGACCTGCAAGTCGTGTTGCCCCTGTGTGAATGGGGTCTAATGGCCCGTACACACGATCCGAAAATCGGACAAAAAAAATACCGCTTTCGACGAGATCGTACGATAATCAGATCGTTAGTAAGGAACTTTCGAGAGCCGATCAAGACAGTTCTTCCGATATTTTTGGATCGGACAAGCACGAAAATTTTCCTCGTACGATACCAGATGGTACGATTTTCGTTTAGTCAGTACAGTTGTCATCCGAAAATACAATACAAATACATTACAACACATGACATCACTTCCGTTTTTTTTTTTTTGTAACCTATTCAATTTCTACTTGCGACCATTAAGCGAAAAAAGTCGGACGATCTGTCCTCAGGTTTTCGTATCGTGTGTACGGACCATAAGGCCTCGTACACACAGTCTGATTGTTGGACGACCGAGCGTCTGATTTTTATCAAAAGAGTGTGTGCAGGATTTTGTCTAGCATACTAACTATCCGCATATTGTCATTTGACAAACACGAAGGTAGTGACATACTATGAGAGTATAAAGAGGAAGTTCATTTCTCAAGCACCACCCTTTGGGCCCCTTCTGCTAATTTCATGTTAGTAGAAGTTTGGTGAGCGTTGATTCGCGATTTTCAGATCTAACAAAGCAAATGGCATAACTACATCAGTGTCGCCAGCAAAGCAGCTTCAATTTTTTTCCCATTAAAAAAGATGAGAATTTTGACATTTCATCAATTGCCACGTCACGAATGTTCATTCTAGATTACGAACAGTAGTTTACAAGACCGAACTCTTCCCAGTCGTTCCTTGATTCCGATCACGCATGTTTGTACTTTCAACTTTTTTATGATGGATTTCTGTACTGACCATCCGAAAATCAGACGTTGAGTTCACATCAGACAAAAATGTTATAGCCTACACATCCAGCTTTTGTCTGATATAAAAGTCAAATCGTCTATCGAATGCACCGTTCTAATGATCCAAAAATCCACAGACAGCTCGTCTTACGACTTTTCTTTTCCCTTTTGATTTTCATACCGTGTGTACGAGGCCTTAGGCTGGCCCATACATGGGTCGAATTTCGAAAGAAGAATTTTCTTTTGAAAATCAGAAATTTTGTGCATTTTGTGATCCGATGGTGCCACCATTGATTTTGAAATTCGACCAACCAAGTCTTCAACTTCACCTCCTGTTGGTATAGAAAAGAACTTTCGTGGCTGGGAATCTTCTTATCTTTCCGGGAATTTTCTTTTCTTGCACATGCGCATTTTTTTTTTCGATTACATTTCTCGCACAATTCTCCCATCATTTATTCGAAAATCGATTGTTTTTCAAAAAATTTCCAACATGCCCGATTACTCAAATTCGATAACCGCACAAAAATCAGCTGTTGCTGCAGCCCACTAGTGGTGTGAAATTCGAACGAAATTTCTTAGATAAGCTTTTCTAAAAAAAATTCTTTCGAAATTCGACCCATGTATGGCCTGCCTTTCAAGCTAGGGCAGTACAAATACCCCCCAAATGACCCCTTTTTGTAGACATTCCAAGGTATTTAGTAAGAGGCCTTGTGAGTTTTTTGAAGTTGTCATTTTTTCCCAAAATTCTTTGCAAAATTAAGATTTTTTTTCCCCGCAAAATTGTCATATTACCAGGTTATTTCTCTCACATGGCATATGCATACCACAAATTACACCCCATAACACATTCTGCTACTCCTCCTGAGTATGGCGATACCACATGAGTGAGACTTTTCCTCAGCCTGGCCACATACAGAGGCCCAACATGCAGGGAGCACCGTCAAGTGTTCTAGGGAGATAAATTACACATCTAATTTCCTGACTACCTATTACACTTTTGAAGGCCTTGGAGCACCAGGACAATGGAAAAGCCAACAAAATGACCCCATTTTATTAAAGCAAAAACCACAATGAGGCATAATGAGTCTTTTGAACATGTTCGTTTTTGGAAAATGTGGAAAGAAAATGAAAATGCATTTTTTTTTACATATTTTTAAGGCACTGACGGCCACTGATGAAGATCCACTGATAGGGTGTCACTGATGAGTATGGACTGTAGGATAGTAGATTAGGGAACGCCGTCAGGTGTTCTAGGGACATAAATTACAAATCTAATTTCTTGACTACCTATTACACTTTTGAAGGCCTTGGAGCACCAGGACAATGGAAACGCCCACAAAATGACCACCACAACACATAATCTGGGAGGCATAATGAGTCTTTTGAACATGTCATTTTTTCCCACAAGTTTTTGAAAATTTGGAAAGAAAATGAATTTTTTTTTTTTTACACAAAGTGGTCAATTTATAAGATATTTCTAACACATAGCATGTACATAGCAAAAATAACACCCAAAATACATTCTGCTACTCATCCTGAGTATGGCGATACCACGGGTGTGAGACTTTTACAAAGCCTGGCCACAGACAGAGGCCCAACATGCATGGAGCACTGATGGGGCATGGATGAGGCACAAATGAGCACTGATGTGGGATGGATGTGGCACGGATGAGCACATATGTGGCACGGATCAGCACTGATGTGGCATGGATGAGGTATGGATGAGCACTGATGTGGCATAGATAAGCACGGATGAGCACTGATGTGGCACGGATGAGCACTGATGTGGCAAGGATTAGCACTGATGTGGCACGAATGGGCACTGATGTGGCATGGATGAGGCATGGATGGGTACGAATGAGCACCAATATGGCACGGATGTGGCATGGATGAGGCATGGATAAGCACGAATGTGGCACGGATGAGGCATGGATGAGGTATGGATTAGCACGGGCATGGATGGGCATGAATGTGGCATAAATGAGGCACAATGAGCACTAATGTGGCATGGATGGAGCACGGATGAGGTATGGATGAGCACGGATGGGCATGTATGAGGCACGGATGGGCATGTATGAGGCACGGGTGAGGCATGTATGAGGCATGGATGGGCATGGATGAGGCATGGATGAGGCATGGTTGGGCTTGTATGAGGCACAGATGGGCATGGTTAAGGCATGGATGGGCATGTATGAGGCACGGATGGGCATGTTGAGGCACGGATTAGGCATGGATGAGGCATGGATGGGCATATATGAGGCAGGGATGAGGCATGAATTGGCACTGTGGGCACTCCAGAGACAGCCCACTCATGCTGCTGCACCGGCTCCCTCCTCTCCTCACACACTGTACCAATCTCATGTGAGGAGATGACAGAGCTGAACCAGACATGCTCCCGTTTTACAAGTGATCGCTGAGTCATTGGACGGAGTGATCACCTGGTAAAGGGCCGCTGTCATTGAAGAACCCGGTGATCATGGATGCTTCCGGGTGCATGCCCCAGGGGGCGCACAGGAAGCGTGAGTCTGAAGGGACGTCATAGTACGCCATTACAGAACTAGCTGACCGATCTGTAGCTGTCATTCAGCTATGGCCCGGTCAGCAAGTGGTTAAACATAAATACCTGTGATACACCTAGTCCATGACTGAAAGATGGGTGCCCAATTGTTATTCTGAATCCAGATATGTCAACACATTTCGCTATAAATACAGCTTCCTCAGGACACATTTCTGTTCTAAATTGCACTGTATACAAACACAGCATATTAGATAATATTCATACTCGTATAACAAAGTAAACAAAAAAAGTCTACAAATATTGGTCCTGGAGGTGGACATAGGAGCAAATGAGATGCGAACAGGTCCAAAATAAGCCCATACATCCAGAGGCAGACAAAAACTGCACCAATCTGATCTAAATGACATTCTCACCACCCGCAATGAGGATATTACTAAGGGGAAGAGAGCAAAATTACTAAAAGTAGTAGTGCTAATAAAAACGCCCATGTATATCCAAAAGCCACACTTTTGACACTATGCCTTAAACAATAACATACGATATAGTGGACCACACCTATCAAAATACAAAGATATAAAAGTAGGGAAAAAAGTAGGCCCTATTTAAGAAAACGAAGTGCGCAGAATAAAATGCGGTGAGAATTATCAGCACATTTACTGGATAACACTCTTGCATATGAGTAATATTACAAAAACATTGGTATCTACTTACAAATGACTCTATTCTCTCTAAATACATTAAGGATTATCCAGAGATAACTTATAGACGGGCTCGGTTTGTACCTGGACAGGCTTACTAGGAGTCATTTTCAGGGTTGTGGAGAAGGTTATAAGAAAAGTGTAATGAATGGATTTTGTTGTTTTCTTTGTCATATGAGCATGATTATTATCGAATATGTCAAATAAATTGTAGCGCTAAAACACACATATGTTAATAGTGAATAAAAAGTTCAAAGTGCATATAAACGTAATGTCCCAAGAAAAAAACAATATTTAATCCAAAGGAACGAAATATATATTATATTGTTTTTTTCTTGGGACATTACGTTTATATGCACTTTGAACTTTTTATTCACTATTAACATATGTGTGTTTTAGCGCTACAATTTTTTTTACATTTGTTTCCTTTTTTGTCACATGGTTTGTAGCAGCTGGTTCGTTTCTTTTGGGTAGCGCATTAATCATCCCCCTTTTTCACTGTTATTATCGAATATGCTGGGTTTATTGCATACAATGCAATTTTCAACCCAACCTGCCCTGAGGAAGCTATATCTATAGCGAAACACGTTGACATATCTGGATTTGGCACAATTGGGCACCCATCTTTTAGTCATGGACTATAGGTATCATAAGTATTTATGTTTAATTGGTTTGATATAGCCCCGATCCACTCCAGAGTTGGGTATTGTCATGGAATATGAATCTTATATGATTGATATTGTATACGTTTTTTTAATAAAATTGTGGACATTTTTAAAATGTGAATGCCCCCTGGTGCCTTAAAAGTGTGCCATTGTTTTTGAACATTTACTTCCTGTTCTCTTAGTATACATTTTTTATTTCTCACTGTGGAGAGACTGACACTTTTGCATGGGAAGGGTAAATGCCAGTGAGTGTGGATTTTTGGATGGCAAGTAGAGGGTCAATCGGTATAGCAGGGGGAGCTAAGTGCCTGGTGGAGCACTTGGCACCAGAACAGAAGAGAATAAGGGCAGAGCTACAAGCCACTATTCGAGCGGGCATAGCAGTTTTCTGGGGAACAGCACACATAGAGCGAGATGGCACGTTATCGTTTCTTTGGGTACAACACTGTGCCAGGATCTGGGAGAGCAGACCTTGCTGAGGTATCTAACAGGCTGGCTGATACTCAAGAGAACTATTTGACTGGCACCAGGGTAGACTGGAATAAAGGGTTCCTGCTCCAAGGCCCCAGAATTCTCCAGAGAAGCTGCAGAGAGGCATGAGGTATTCAGTAGAGTTTATGTGAGCTAATGCCTAGACCAGTGATGGCGATCCTTGGCACCCCAGATGTTTTGGAACTACATTTCCCATGATGCTCATGCACTCTGCAGTGTAGTTGAGCATCATGGGAAACGTAGTTTCAAAACATCTGGGGTGCCAAGGATCGCCATCACTGGCCTAGACCTTCACACATCTAACTAACACTGGAGGGAACCCGAAGCAGCAAAGGTAGTTCAGCCCTTCTCTTCCTCTTAATGTATCCATTGTGGAGAGATTATTATTATCTTTGTTAATAGCCTTGTAGTAACATTTGAGCATATGTCTGGATTAGAAGATTGTAGGGTTGTCGGCTGAGAACAGGGCTCAAACAACAGGTTAAAAGAAAAACAACAAAAATGTTTATTCAGTAGACCAAAGGGTAAGTAATAATTGTTTTAGAAATTGGGTAGATCTACCCTTTTAAGACAGAACTCCAGGTAAAATAAATAAGAACTCCAACAGAAGTAAAAATCAAAAAAAACTTTTGCTGCAATAATCACCTTCATTCTGGAGCTGGTCCTCCAGTAAGTCTTCTTTGCCACTAGATGTCCTCAGTCTTTCATTTTGAATAATTGTCATTCATTCCACTTCCCCAGAGCTCAGGATTTCATGGAGGTCACAACACCCATCTAGGCTCAGAATATGACTGCACTGATGTAATAACTGGGGTGTTGTTCACTGCAGGAGTATGGACTGCTCATTGCTGACACCAAAAGAGAAGAGACCCTGTCATGTCACCGGTGCAGCCACAAAAATTGGATTACTGCTTTAAAGCTGCATTCCAATTAAGCAAATATGTCCAAATACATTCATCATGTGTATTCTTCCTTGAATATTGGTGTGCTTTGCGTTTTTCTTCCAAATCTGTGCAGTAATCCAGTGTGTGAAGGAGCTTCCTGTAATAAAGACCGCTCACTGCTGCTCTCTCTGCTTGTGCAGGGTGACTGGTCTTGCCTCCGCCCCCCTTCCTGTAGTTTTCTGCAGGCAGCCTGAAGTGGGTGGAGCCTGCTGGGCCCCTCCCACAGCTCTGCTCTCTACACAGGCTACTTTTACAAGGGATTATCTGGGTTTGCAAAGGCATTTGGTTCTCACATAAAGTGGATTTGTATCCTTTGTCGCTATTAAGGAAAAAATGAGATCAAAGTTTTTGTGCCCAGAGTTCAGCTTTAAGATCTGTGTTACATTTACACTGGTCAATGGTTTAACCACTTCCCGTCTGTGCTACAGCTGAAACGGCTTCAAAGAGGGCTTACTTTGCCGGGAGGGCGTACATGGACATCCTCCTGTGATCACACTGCCCACGCGTCCCCTGACACATGATCGGGGTAAAGGGCCAATCACGGCAGTCCTTTACCACCTGATCATCTGTGTCCAAAGACAGCTGATCACAGATGTGAACACAAGCCAGTTATCGGCTTTTCTTTCCTCATACTGACAGCATGAGAAGAGGAGAAGAGAGCAAATAACTGGCTTGTGTTAAAGGGACATTGGCACTGATTATCAGTGCATTCCCAACAGTGCTCATCAGTGCTGTCAATCAGTGCCCACCAGTGCCTCCTCATCAGTGTCACCCAGTACGGATCAGTGCCACCTACCAGTGTCTATCAGTGCCACCTACCAGTGCTGCCAATCAGTGCTCATCAGTGTCCATTAGTGCCGCCTATCAGTGCCCATCAGTACCACCTATCAGTGCCTCCTATCAGTGCAGCCTCATCAGTGCCCATCAGTGCTGCCTATCAAAACCCATCAGTGTCGCCTATCAGTGCCCATCAGTGCCGCCTATCAGTATCCATCAGTGTCGCCTATCAGTGCCCATCAGTGCTGCCTATGAGCGCCACCTACCAGTGCTGCCAATCAGTGCTCATCAGTGCCACCTACCAGTGCCCATCAGTGCCGCCTATCACTGCCCATCAGTGCCTCCTATCAGTGTCACCTCGTCAGTGCCCACCAGTGCCACCTATCAGTGCCTATCAGTGCTGCCCATCAGTGCCCATCATTAGTTTAGCAAACAATAAAAAACCCAGTGGTGATTACATACCACCAAAAGAAAGTTCTATTTGTGTGAAAAAATTATAAAAATTTAATTTGGGTACAGTGTTGCATTCAAAATGCGACAGCGATTAAAACTGATAATTGGCCTGGGCAGGAAGGGGGTGAAAGTGCCCGGTAGGCAAGTGGTTAATGAATTTGGCTCTAAAATGGCCACATAAGGAATTACAGAAATTCCACCTGATCACCAATAACAGAAAAATTCATAGAAAATGTGTGAAAGTTTCTTTTTTTTTTTTTGCTACTTTAGGTCAGTTTTGAAAGCCAGGGATATTTCACAGATCTGGTCCTGGAACAGCAACCGTGTCGGGCAAATCCTTCCTGATATGATATGACAATCGGCGTAGACATGAAAACCCCACCGAACGTCTCAGGTTCTCCTGCGCCGTCATTAACAGCCGTCTACTGGTAAGTTCCTGCCAGGCCGCAGGGTTCTAATATTACAGAACCAACCAATAAATCTGTAACCACAATCCCACGGCAAATGGAAACACAGAGACGCCGACGGCCATTACTCTTCCGCGCGCCTCCTTTTGCTGCCGCGACCTGCGATCCGCGGCCCTTTAAGTGCAAATAGATGTGTGGCCAGAGCACCGTTGACAGCGGCATGGATTCATCGAAGCAGCCATTAATATTTCATGGCAACAAGGCTTCGACGAGGTCCTGCGGATGTAAATAAGTGCGGGGAATGTGATATTTACCCCGATGTGAATCATTCATGAGGGCTGCGGATTCAGAAAATGCTAAATATGACTCTGTATTTACTGCGGGTCATCCAGGAGGGCCAAGCTTCAAATGGTTCTGATCTAATGGCTGGTAACATAATACACTTCCATAATGCAGCCCCTGTCTCCTGGCCTGGGATGAGGATCCCAGATGCTCCGTCTGTCCCAACGTAAAGGGTCTGTGCTGCATCCATATGAATGCTCAACTACTGTATAATAGAGGTTCAATAGGACCTGCTTTCATTCGGGAGTAAACTGATAAGGATTTCCTGAACGCCAAGCGTTCGGCAAATCTGCAGGAATACATTCTTGATATGTCACAAAATACAGCAAAAGTAAAATTAAAAGAAAAAAAAAATGTTTCCACCTTTTATCAATGTAGTACCCTCCCAGATAGGCTGCTAGGATTGGTTTAGGGAAATTTAGTCCTGTGGCTCTCCTGTAATCAGCATAGTAGCATGTGATTGCTTTAGGCTGCTCTGGGCTCTGCAGGCTGAGAGTTTGATTGCTTTCCCCTGTCTTCTGGAGACTTCCAGTGGGTGGGAAAGTCAAAGGAGTAGCCTTAATATTTATGCAGCTCCAGTCAATCCCTGGGGAGGTGTGCTCAGATAGTGGTTGGGGAGTGCATTGGAGCCTCAGAGAGCAGGAGGAGAGGTTTCCAGCCAGAAAGGGTGCTGCCCTTCCCAGCAGTCCAGCTGAAGATCCTGTCTGTCTCATCGAGGTCCCAGCTGTGCCTAGCTAGGGGGCCTATTCTGCTGTAATAAGGAGCACACATCACTGACCAACAGTAAGGGGGGCACACATCACTGACCAGCAGTAAGGGAGCACACTTCACTGACCAGCAGTAAGGGGGGTACACATCACTGACCAGCAGTAAGGGGGGCACACATTACTGACCAGCAGTAAGGGGGGCACACATCACTGACCAGCAGTAAGAAGAGCACACATCACTGAACAGCAGCAAGGGGGCACACATCACTGACCAGCAGTAAGGGGGCACACATCACTGACCAGCAGTAAGGGGGCACACATCACTGACCAGCAGTAAGGGGGCACACATCACTGACCAGCATTAAGGGGCACACGTCACTGACCAGCAGCAAGGGGGCACACATCACTGACCAGCAGCAAGGGGGCACACATCACTGACAAGCAGTTAGGGGCACACATCACTGACCAGCAGTAGTGGGGCACACACCACTGACAGGCAGTAGGGGGCACACATCACCGACCCTCAGTAAGGGGGGCACACATCACTGAGCAGCAGTAAGGGGCACACATCACTGACCAGCAGTAAGGGGGGGACACATCACTGACCAGCAGTAAGAGGGGCACACATCACTGACCAGCAGTAAGAGGAGCACACTTCACTGACCAGCAGTAAGGGGGCACACATCGCTGAACAGCAGTAAGGGGGCACACTTCACTCACCAGCAGCAAGGGGGCACACATCAAGGACCAGCAGTAAGGGGGCACACTTCACTGACCAGCAGTAAGGGGGCACACTTCACTGACCAGCAGTAAGGGGGCACACTTCACTGACCAGCAGTAAGTGGGCACACATCACTGAACAGCAGTAAGAGGAGCACACATCGCTGAACAGCAGTAGTTGGGCAAGCATCACTGACCAGCAGTAAGAGGGCACACATCACTGACCAGCAGTAAGGGGGCACACATCACTGACCATCAGTAAGGGGGCACACGTCACTGACCAGCAGTAAGGGGGCACACGTCACTGACCAGCAGTAAGAGGGCACACTTCACTGACCAGCGGTAAGGACGCACACATCACTGACCAGCAGTTAGGGGCACACACCACTGACAGGCAGCAGGGGGCACACATCACTGACCAGCAGTAGGGGGCACACATCACTGACCATCAGTAAGGGTGGCACACATCACCGATCATCAGTAAGGGGGGCACACATCACTGACCATAAGTAAGGGGGGCACACATCACTGACCAGCAGTAAGGGGGGCACACATCACTGACCAGCAGTAAGGGGCACACATCACTGACCATCAGTAAGGGGCACACATCACTGACCAGCAGCAGCTGGCACACATCACTGTCCAGCAGTAAGGGGGCACACATCATCACCGGAATGTAAAGTAATCTGAACCTGGAGTTCTCACTAAAGACACCAGCACTGGTGTATCCCTCTGGAGGACTTACATAAGAGTGCCTCTAAAGGACTTATAATTGTTGGACTTCAGCTTGCAGGTATGCTGGGGCAGCACAGGTCTGTAGTTAGAAGGGAAGTAGGAAAATTCTGTTCTTGTATGTTGTACTTTAAAATGTTTATTTTGCACTTTTCTAAGTAAAGTTTGGAAACGTTGTCCTGGTCTAAAGTTGGGAGTTAGCAGTAAGGGGGCACACTTCACTGACCAGCAGCAAGGGCGCACACATCACTGACCAGCAGTAAGGGGGCACACATCACTGACCAGCAGTAAGGGGGGCACACATCACTGAACAGCAGTAAAAGGAGCACACATCGCTGAACATCCGTAAGGGGACACACATCACTGACCAGCAGTAGTGGGGCACACATCAATGACCAGTAGTAGTGGGACACACATCACTGACCAGCAGTAGGGGGGCACACATCACTGACCAGCAGTAAGGGGGGCACACATCACTGACCAGAAGTAAGGGGCACACGTCACTGACCAGCAGCAAGGGGGCACATGTCACTAACCAGCAGCCAGCAGTAAGGGGGCACACATCACTGACCAGCAGTAAGAGGGCACACTTCACTGACCAGCGGTAAGGGTGCACACATCACTGACCAGCAGTTAGGGGCACACATCACTGACCAGCAGTAGTGGGGCACACACCACTGACAGGCAGCAGGGGGCACACATCAATGACAAGCAGTAAGGGGGACACATCACCGACCATCAGTAAGGGGGGCACACATCACTGACCATAAGTAAGGGGGGCACACATCACTGACCAGCAGTAGGGAGCACACATCACTCACCAACAGTAAGGGGCACACATCACTGACCAGCAGTAGGGGGCACACATCACTGACCAGCAGTAGGGGGCACACATCACTGATCATCAGTAAGGGGGGCACACATCACTGACCATAAGTAAGGGGGGCACACATCACTGACCAGCAGTAGGGAGCACACATCACTCACCAACAGTAAGGGGCACACATCACTGACCAGCAGTAGGGGGCACACATCACTGACCAGCAGTAAGGGGCACACATCACTGACCAGCAGTAAAGGGCACACATGACTGACTAGCAGCAGGGAGCACACATCACTGACCAGCAGTAAGGGGCACACATCACTGACTAGCAGTAGCTGGCACACATCACTGTCCAGCAGTAAGGGGGCACACATCATCACCGGAATGTAAAGTAATCTGAACTTGGAGTTCTCACTAAAGACACCAGCACCGGTGTATGCCTCTGGAGGACTTACATAAGAGTGCCTCTAAAGGACTTATAATTGTTGGACTTCAGCTTGCAGGTATGCCGGGGCAGCACAGGTCTGTAGTTAGAAGGGAAGTAGGAAAATTCTGTTCTTGTATGTTGTACTTTAAAATGTTTATTTTGCACTTTTCTAAGTAAAGTTTGGAAACGTTGTCCTGGTCTAAAGTTAGGAGTTAGCAGTAAGGGGGCACACTTCACTGACCAGCAGCAAGGACGCACACATCACTGACCAGCAGCAAGGGGGCACACATCACTGACCAGCAGTAAGGGGGCACACTTCACTGACCAGCAGTAAGGGGCACACATGACTGACTAGCAGTAGGGAGCACACATCACTGACCAGCAGTAAGGGGCACACATCACTGACTAGCAGTAGAGAGCACACATCAGTGACCAGCAGTAAGAGGGCACACATCACTGACCATTAGTAGCTGGCACACATCACTGACCAGCAGTAGCTGGCACACATCACTGACCAGCAGTAAGGGGGCACACATCACTGACCAGCAGTAAGGGGCACACATCACTGACTAGCAATAGGGAGCACACATCAGTGACCAGCAGTAAGAGGGCACACATCACTGACCATTAGTAGCTGCCACACATCACTGACCAGCAGTAGCTGGCACACATCACTGACCAGCAGTAAGGGGGCACACATCACTGACCAGCAGTAAGGGGGCACACATCATCATCGGAATGTAAAGTTATCTGAACCTGGAGTTCTCACTAAAGACACCAGCACTGGTGTATGCCTCTGGGGGACTTACATAAGAGTGCCTCTAAAGGACTTATAATTGTTGGACTTCACCTTGCAGGTATGCCGGGGCAGCACAGGTCTGTAGTTAGAAGGGAAGTAGGAAAATTCTGTTCTTGTATGTTGGACTTTAAAATGTTTATTTTGCACTTTTCTAAGATAAGTTTGGAAAGTTAAGTTTGGAAGTTGTCCTGGTCTGAAGTTACTAAAAGGAGTGTATTGCAAGTAACTCACACACATAGTTCATCAAGAGGGCCTCAGCACATTGGGGTATGAAGATATCAGTGTGGAGTAAAGTAGTGTGAAGACACAAATGGTTACCTAGGGTAATCAAGAGTAACAGAAGTTTTACAGCGGCCTGTCGATAGCGTGTACCTGTTATAAGTAGAATGGAGCTGTTGTTGGCACCTCTTCTGCCAATGGTCTGTCTCCTAGAGTGGTCCCCATCCTGTACAGAGATACAGAGGTTCAAGGGTTATATTAAGTGCATGTCTGGAGCTCACGCAGAGTGCATGGCAGGGCCCACTCTGCTACTGGGGAATGGTAGTGGAAAACACTGAATGTGGACAAGGTTTAGCGTGTCCCTAAATGCAGACTACAGAGAAGGTGTACACTGTCATGGGAAACCGAGAGTTAACTGGAGAACAGCTGCAGTGCAAATGTACATGGTGTAGTTTCATCCCTAATGCCCTGTACACACGATCAGATTTTCCAACAACGAATGTTGGATGTGAGCTTGTTGGCTGAAAGTTTGACCGTGTGTATGCTCCACCGAACGTTTGTTGTCGGACTTTCTGCCGACAAATGTTGGCTAGCAGGTTCTCAAATTTTCCGCTAACAAAACTTTGTTGTTGGAATTTCCGACCGTGTGTACACAAGTCTGATGCACAAAAGTTCATGCATGCTCGGAATCAAGCAGAAGGAGCCGCACTGGCTATTGAACTTCCCTTTTCTTGGCTCGTCGTACGTCTTGTACGTCACCGCGTTCCCACGTTCATAATTGTTGGCCAACATTTGTGTGACCGTGTGTATGCAAGACAAGTTTGAGCCAACATCCTTTGAACAAAAATCCACGGTTTTGTTGGCGGAAAGTCTGATCGTGTGTACGGGGCATTAGACCAGCAGTAAGAAGACACTTCTCCACTGACCACCATAAGAGGACACTTCTCCACTGACCACCATAAGAGGACACTTCTCCACTGACCAGCATAATAGGACACTTCTCCACTGACCAGCAGTAAGAGGACGCTTCTCCACTGACCAGCATAATAGGACACTTCTCCACTGACCAGCAGTAAGGCAACACTTCTCCACTGACCACCATAAGAGGACACTTCTCCACTGACCAGCATAATAGGACACTTCTCCACTGACCAGCAGTAAGGCGACACTTCTCCACTGACTGGCAGTAAGGGGACACTTATTCACTGACCAGCAGTAAGGCGACACTTCTCCACTGACCGGCAGTAAGGGGACGCTTCTCCACTGACCAGCATAATAGGACACTTCTCCACTGACCAGCAGTAAGGCAACACTTCTCCACTGACCACCATAAGAGGACACTTCTCCACTGACCAGCATAATAGGACACTTCTCCACTAACCAGCGGTAAGAGGACACTTCTCCACCGACCAGCAGTAAGGCAACACTTCTCCACTGATCAGCATAATAGGAGAATTCTCCACTGGCCAGCAGTAAGGTGACACTTCTCCACTGACCAGCATAATAGGACACTTCTCCACTGACCAGCAGCTATTGGGGCACTTCTCCACTGACGGAAGTAGGGAAGCACAGATCGCTGATCAGCAGTAAGGGTGCAGTTCTCCAATAGCCAGCAATAAGTGGACACTTCTCCACTGACCAGCAGTAAGTACACACCGAGACAAGCAGTAAGGGGACACTTCTCCACCGACCAGCAGTAAATGGCCACAAAACCCTAAACAGAAGAAAAGCAACTGAGAATGGCAGCCAGTGGTGAGAGGGCACATACCACCAACCTACAGTAGTGGAACACACACTAACAAACACCAGTAAGGGCACACAATGCTGACCACCAATAAGCGTGGTGAGTAAAATTAAAGAGGGGTGCTGAAAGTTGGGGAGAAGGAAGAAACAAGGGTGAGCGAGGGGGATAGTACCTTCACCTATTCTCTGGCAAAGATATACATATACTATATACTGTATAATATATTTAGCTGTTTCCAAGCTTGGTATTGCTTTAAGATATAAAACTTTAAAACATTAAATTTATAGTCTCAGCATTCCGCAATAAAAGTAGCACACAGACTAAGATTTCAGTAGGGTCGGTTCTTCAACAGACCATGAAAACCGGTCCAGGGTCTGACTACATTGGCAAAGCTCAGCTTATAAGCTGAATTTAGTTTTTATATTTTTAAAAGGTGCTGAGTTCTCCCTTAGTTTGTCTTTTTTTTTTTTTTTTCCTTTGCTGAGAATAGTTACATGTCGGAGTTGTTAGGATAGAAAAAGAGAGCGCCAGAAAAATCCTCGGCGGCATTACATCTTGATCAAGGGATGACTGATAATATTCCGGTAAAGCATCTTTCAGGCCTCTGGTTTGATGACAAAGCACAGGCTCTATCACACATCCATTATACGCCGATCGCCCTCAGGCGAGTGCATCAATAACGCATGTTCTTCCTGTAGCGCTGGCATCCTGGCGAGGAGAGGACACTGCAGATAGCTGGTGGGCATCAGCAGAACCTCATTACAGTCCCAGTTTCTGGTAGAATCTTTAGCATGGCTACCGCTGCTTTCCAGCAGAGGTAACTTTCGGCTGTCTTGTGACCTTTAAAAGGAAACTACGGTCATATTTTCAGACGGCTCCTACTGTATTTTGAGTTGATATTGCAAGGTTTACCTTAAAGTAATTTTGACTTTGATGTTGACTCTTTTTACATGCTTGCTATTCAACATCCCTATTCCCGCAGTATACAGTGCCTTGAAAAAGTATTCATACCCCTTAACATTTTCTACATTTTGTCATGTTACAACCAAAAACGTAAATGTGTTTATTGGAATTTTATGTGATAGACCAACAGAAAGTGGCACATAATTGTGAAGTGGAAGGAAAATGATAAATGGTTTTCAGAATTTTTTACAAATAATTATGTGAAAAGTGTGGGGTACATTTGTATAGTCAATACTTTGTAGAACCCCCTTTCACTGCATTTACAGCTGCAAGGCTTTTTGGGGATGTCTCTACTAGCTTTGTACATCTAGAGAATGAAATTTTTTCCCATTCTTCAAAAAATAGCTCAAGCTCTGTCAGATTGGATGGAGAGCGTCTGTGAACAGCAATTTTCAAGTCTTGCCACAGATTCTCAATTGGATTTAGGTCTGGACTTTAACTCGGCCATTCTAACAAATGAATATGCTTTGATCTAATCCATTCCATTGTAGATCTGGCTGTATGTTTAAGGCCATTGTCCTGCTGGAAGGTGAACCTCCTCCCCAGTCTCAAGTCTTTTGTAGACTCTAAAGCTGTGTACACATGACCGGACTTTTCGACCGGACTGGTCCGACGGAACAAATCCGTCAGACAATCCGACCGTGTGTGGGCTTCATAAGACTTTTTCTGTCGAAAATCAGACGGACTTTAGATTTGGAACATGTTTCAAATCTTCCCGACGGACTTGAGTCTGGTCGAAAAATCTGTTCGTCTGTATGCTAGTCCGATGGACAAAAAAGGACACAAGGGCAGCTATTGGATACTGGCTATGAACTTCCTTATTCTAGTCCCTTCGTACATCATCACGTTCAAACCAACGGACTTTCGAATGGACTTCAGTCCATTCGCGTGTGGACAAGTCCGGTCGTTCGAAAGTCCATCGTAACTCCGTCGAAAGTCCGTCGGAAAGACCGCCGGACCTTTGATGCTGAAAAGTCCGCTCGTGTGTACGTGGCATAACAGGTTTTCTTCTAAGATTGCCCTGTGTTTGGCTCCATCCATCTTCTCATCAACTCTGACCAGCTTCCCTGTCCCTGCTGAAGAAATGGTGTATTTAGGGTGATGTGCAGTGTTAGTTTTCCACCACACATAGCATTTTGCTTTTAGGCCAAAAAGTTCAATCTGACCAGAGCACCTTCTTCCACATGTTTGCTGTGTCCCCCAAACTGCAAACAGGACTCTTATGGCTTTCTTTCAACAATGGCTTTCTTCTTGCCACTCTTCCATAAAGGCCAGATTTGTGGAGTGCTCAACTAATAGTTGTCCTGTGGACAGATTCTCCCACCTGAGCTGTGGATCTCTGCAGCTCCTCCAGAGTTACCATGGGCCTCTTGGCTGCTTCTCTGATTAATGCTCTCCTTGCCCAGTCTGTCAGTTTAGGTGGACGGCCATGTCTTGACAACTCAAGCCAACCACATATAGAGCACTATAGAGCACATTGTGCTTTAAAATGAGTATCGGCTCAAATCCCCCCATCAGGTGTTACCTGTATGAAGGGCCCCTTTCTTCCCCCAACTCCTCCATGTACTGATGCCCCTTCCTTCCCCCAACCCCTCCATGTGCTGATGCCCCTTTCTTCCCCAAACCCTTCCATGTGCCGATGCCCCTTCCTTCCCCAAACCCCTCCATGTGTCGGTGCCCCTTCCTTCCCCCAACCCCTCCATGTGCCGATGTCCCTATCTTTCCCAAACCCCTCCATGTGTCGGTGCCCCTTCCTTCCCCCAACCCCTCCACGTGTCAGTGCCCCTTCCTTCCCAAAACCCCTCCATGTGCCAATGGCCCTTCCTTCCCCAAACCCCTCCATGTGTCGGAGCCCCTTCCTTCACCCAACCCCTCCACGTGCCAGTGCCCCTTCCTTCCCAAAACCCCTCCATGTGCCGATGCCCCTTCCTTCCCCAAACCCCTCCATGTGCCATTGCCCCTTCCTTCCCCAAACCCCTCCTTGTGTCTGTGCCCTTACCTTCCCCAAACCCCTCCATGTTTCGGTGCCCCTTCCTTCCTCCAACTCCTCCATGTGCTGATGCCCCTTCCTTCCCCAAATCCCTCCTTGTGTCTGTGCCCTTTCCTTCCCCAAACCCCTCCATGTGTCGGTGCCCCTTCCCCAAACCCCTCCAATGTGTCTTGCCCCTTCCTTCCCCCAACCCCTCCATGGGTATCTTCCCCAAACCCCTCCATGTGTTGGTTCCCCTTCCTTCCCCCAACCCCCTCCATTTGCCGATGCCCCTTCCCCCAAAGCCTCCATTTGCCAATGCCCCTTCCTTCCCTCAACCCCTCCATGTACCAATGCCCCTTCATTCCCCCAACCCCTCCATGTTTTGTTGCGCCTTCCTTTCCTCAACCCCTCCAGGTGCCTCAACCCCTCTATGTTCTGGTGCCCTTTCCTTCCCTCAACCCCTCCATGTGAAGAAGCCCTCTCTTTGCCCACGTTCCCTATCTGCATTAGTCTTCTCTTCCCTCACCACTGCGGAACCCCTTCCTCTCCAGGTGTGGGACGCACCCCGACCCCCACCCCCTCTGTGTACAGGAGCCCTCTCTAAACCCCTTTTGTATGTAGTACCTATTTATTTCACCACCCACTCCATGTGCAAAAGACCTTTCCTACCCCACCTCCTCTGTGTGCAGGACCCCTCTTTCCCCCAGCATTTCCACCCATGTGTTGGATCCCTCTCTTCCCAAACCATCCCTGTGTGCAATTGCTCTCCTTTCTCTCCCCCTGTGCAAGATGTGGGAGAAATGTTCCACTGCTCTGTGTGCAGGACCCCCTCTTCCTACAAGGATTGTCACTTGTGTCCTCTCTCTTGCCATCTTTCAATTCCAAATGGAACATAACCACCCCATTTTCTTTGCATTATGCCCCTACCATGATCTTACAAGTGTTGCAACAATAGCCATCTTATGTGGTCTTCATAGTTTTGTTTGCATATGCATAGGGAAGGAGGGGAGGGGAATGTATCAGTTACCATCTGCCCAATTCACTGCTTCAAAAAAATAAGTCGAGTAACAACTATGTACAATTTGCCATGCTTCTTTACGCTGCATATGAGCAATCTCACACACCGGCCCCTAGAGTCACACCCCACAAGCTCAATTCATAGAGTTTTAACAAAAGGATAAGAATCTTTATCTTTTAGCCATGTGACTGTCATTTTCCAATCTCACTGGACCCAGCTAAAAATAACTGTCACTTTTATCGAAAAGGGTAACTTAGCCTTTTTGTAATAGCTTTGTGAATTGATCCCAATATGTCCTTCACAGTTGGTCTCCAACCCATTCGGACATTCACTAAAATGCGGTCTCCCTTTAAATATTTATGGAACAAAACTTAAAAGAGCTCTCCACGTTTTTCCTGGCAACTCGAGCTGTCCTCCTCATCCTGCTGTCATTTCCACCCCCCACCCTACGCTTGCAGTGGCTGTGCTAAGCACGGCATTCCTCCAGTCAGTCGTCACTGTCTTATTAGACATAATTAATGAAAGATGTGAACTTATTATGCTTCCTGGTGGTCCATCTTGCTTGTCTTCAGTTTTAAGTATAAAGATTTGAAAGCATCTGTTGCTTTAATTTGATTAATAGGCTGATGCTTTGAAACCATCTGCTTTTCGCAAGAACGTAGCATGATTTGCAAGAAATCCAGAACTATTGGGTAAATATACCAAGGATTGCAAGAGCAGACCTGAAGATTAACGGCAGGAAGAGATAAAAAATTTTTTTTTAGAATCTAACCGTGCATTTATTAAACATCATGTATTTTTAAATACAGCTAGTACAACTTAAGTACCTTAATTTGTCTTTATATTAGCTTCCCTTTCACAACAGGACTATGGAAGAAGGACAGACAGCACTGTAGATCAAGCTTTAATGCATTGTACTGTGCTTGTTGGCATCCAATCTACTACTTTACTTTCCATTCAGCATGAAGGTTTGGTCCACACCTAGGTTAGGACTGAACATTTTAACGAATGCCCAAACTTTTGCCGGTTCACAGGGCTGCTGATAAGGCAGTACAACCGGCCCTGTTGTACTGGGCCCAGGCTTCATCGGCTAAACAGGGGGGCCCGGGGCAGATTTATTTTTCATCTCTGCCTAAATTAATACATTGATTTTACTTGGCCATACCCCCCCCCCACTCCTACTTGCTTAGCAGGGCTTAAACTTCTTTTCTATGGGCCCCATCACGTCAACAGAGAGGACTAGGAGGTGGGAGCAGAGGAGTGACTATTTTTCAGTGCCATGGAATAAAGTCGGTGCCCCTGTTCCACTGCACTTGGGGGGGGGTAGAAGGTGGGGTTGGGGTCAGGAAGGATGTATGGGGCCCCTAATTTCTAACAGAAGCCCTGCCAGTTTAGCCCCCTTGTTGGCAGGAGCTGAGCATCATAAATAGAAGAGGTATTTCTACGGCTTCTATATATGACAGCTTCCCACTGTCAGTGGTTCCTACGGAAGCAGCAGGTGCTGGCACCCACTGCATCCTTAGCAACTGTCGCTGGAACATTGCTTACATGGCCAGGAATCTGCGGCCAGGTAACCAAAGGGGCATTAGGACAAACGCCCAAACTTTTGCCCGTTTAGCCCCCTGTTCGGCAAGAGCTGAGCTTCATGTATAGTAGTGGTATTTGTATGGCTTCTACAGGTATATATATATGACAGCTTCCCGCTGTCAATGGTTCCTAAGGAAGCAGCAGGTGCTGGCACCCACTGCATCCCTAGCAACTCCTATTGTCGCTGAAACATTGCTTACATGGCCAGTAACCAAAGGCGAGGAGATAGCAATGACATCACTGCTTAAACGTGGTCACTGGCCTGATGTCACCAATATCCCAAACCTTTCTCTTTTATACACCAGATGACAATTTGGGGAGCTGTCACTCGGTGAGCCGTACCAACAAGATTGGTCAGTCTGGTTTTTAATTTTAGAGAGTCTGCTTTATGATAGATGACAGGCTTTATGATTGATGATGGATTTACAAGGAACATTATTTGGGACTATTTTTTTAAATAAAAATAAAAAAATTTTTTTTTGTGAATGTACCGCTTATTCACGTGGGGGTGGTCTCAGGAGGGCTGCTGATAAGAGGGTAGCACCTGCCCTCCTGTATGGGATCGGGACCCCATAAGTTCAACAGGGGGGGCTCAGAGCAGCAGGGGTGGGTGCAATTACTCAAAGCAATCATTCTGTGACCATCCCTGTGTTTACAACGCTTCAGTTTGTGAACAAACACGGAGCCTCTGTACAAAGTGCTTCCTGTTCATTCACTCTGTAGATGAGGCTGCAGAGAAAGGATTGAGGAATCTGTGTCCTCAATCTCTGTCTCAAAGGTGAGACATTGGGTGTCTGTTTAGACCCCTGATATTTCACCAACCCCCACAGGGCTGTTAAAAAAAAGGTAAAATCTTTCAACAACTAAAATTTTTTAAAGTAATAAAAAAAAAAAAATTAAGGGCTCATTCTCAAAGGTATTCTGGTTGCAAGAAGGAGTGGTTTGTTCATGCGGCTAGAGCTGCCTGTTAGGCTTGGTGCATCGTTCTGTCAGCTAGGCTGTACGAGGCCCCACGATTTCTAACAGCAGCCCTGTCTCTAGGGGCCACCTTATTTTTAAATGGAGCTTCCAGATTCCAATAAATCCCTTGTCCATAACACCCATAACCACCGGCCAAGGTTGTGGGGAAGGAGGCCCATGTCCTCATCAACATGGAGACAAGGTGCTTTGCCAGGGGCTTCCTGTTTTTTTTTTTTTTGTTTTTTAAAGCCCTTTGCCTATTAGCCCAGAAAATGGACATATTTGATGTGACAGATTCGGCTGGCTATTGATTTCAATGGGGTTTGGGTTCGGCATCTGAATTTCTTAGAAATTTGTCAAACCCTGCTCAAATTGAACCCAGGACAGTTCGGCTTACCCCTGTTCAGCAGGCTTAGGGCAGGGCTTAGGGCGGGTCAATGACCAAGCCATACTGATTAACTGCAGTGTAGAAAAGTGAGGTCACCCATGTTCAAATTCAGCAGGTTTTTTCACACTGTTTCCAGAAAGGGCTGTGCCAAGGAACTCCCTTATAGTAGGTGATGCACAAAGTCTGGGAACACTTGCCATGTATTTTCACATAGGAACATAATACTGGCAATTTTAAGGGACAGACAGCAGCAGAAGATAAATAGCAATTAGAAATAATTGATAAATAAATAAAATTGATTAAAAAAAAATACTAAAAGAAATAATTAAATCAATACATAATAAATAATGGGTATCATTGGAACTAATGAGCACATAGGATATCTCCCCTGAATGAGTTCATGGGGAATGTTAAATAGTTTTGTATATATTTTATTAATTAATTAGTTCAATGTATTTATTATGCCTGTAAATATTTCCGTTTTGTGTTTTTTTTTTTAGTCAGGTAAATAGGAAAAAATATTTATAGTTATTTAAAATGTTAAAGCCAGCCAGGTTAAGGAAATGGAAGGAGAACATTTGATCTTGCCCCATTCATACAGAATGAATGCACCAGCAGCTTCACTGAACAAATATCTATGTGAACTTTTTTTTTTTTTAATATAAATACACCACGCCCAAAAAAATACATCCTCTAAATAAAGGAAACAAATGCATAGATACTCTTTTTTTTTTTTTTTTCAGTTCAATTTTTTGCAGCCCTGTGAGCAGAATAAAGATTTAGCAACAATGACAAAATTGGTCATTTTAAATGGCAAACTCAATTTAGCTGAAATGACTACACTCATCCCTACACTGCAGTGTAAATTTGCACCCAACACCCAGTTTATACAGAGCTGAGGAACCGTCTCTCACCCGTACATGAGCACAAAGCTGGGCTGGCGAATAGAAACGCCAACCAGGGCGCCTCCTCGTGGCGAGGCAGGGGATAAAGTAGTGTGGACCTCAAGAACCCTTATGTTCCACAGGCTCCACAAGGTAAACAGGTGGAGGAGAATTATGGCTGCCTTAGCATCCCTACTGTAAAGTGGACCTGTTATTTTTCATTGAATGTGCAGAGTACAGGTTCCCTCTAACTTAATTGAACCTTCTAAGATGGATGCTCCTGTAGCGTGTAGACTTCTATAAACTCCTCCCGCAAGAGATGCACATTAATATCAAAGGATAAGCACTGTTCTAAAATATGAGCAAATTAAGCGTACTAATGGCCTATTAATTTTTGCGACGACATCATATTTAACGAAGACTTATGAGATATGATCCAGATTCCGTCAAGTAACTTCCACAGCTGTTATTTAAGAAAAGGAACACAAGAATCTAGGTCAGGAAATGGGGGTAACGTTGTTTTAATAATTAGCAAATATGATTTATTAATTGCATGTTTCCCCAGCAGGGACCCCTCTGGGGGTATCGCAATGAGCTTGGTCGGCTGCTGGAACAACGAAGAGCAAAAAATAGATAGGAACTGGATGGGCTCAAGTAAATTACTACAGGGATTTCCGTGGAACCTTTAATTAGTTTTGCTCTGTGTTGTCATTGATTGGTCTGTAGTTCATTAGTTATTAAAGAGGTTGTAAACCTCTCTGTGGAAGTTGTACCTATAGGTAAGCCTAGAATAAGGCTTACCTATAAGTACTGTAAATATCTCCTAAACGTGCGCCGTTTAGGAGATATTTACTGTGTTTTGTGCCGTGTCATAAGCGAGTGCCGTGACTGGTGGAAGCGGCTCCGGCAAGTCACAGAGCCGGAGTCCGCGGCCCCGGAGGGAAGAGGGGCGAGCATGGATAGGCAAGGGCGGGGCCACCCAGTGAGGTAACCGAGTGACCCTGCCCCTTGTGATGTCAGAGGGGTGGAGTCATCCGGTTACGTCAGCAGGTGGCCCCGCCCTTGCCTATATAAGAGCTGTCAAAGGGAAAAAACAGCAGTCACCGGGAGGCCTCCATGGAGCTTTTTTAGTTTTTCTATTTTTCAGGTCAGTCAGGCGGCGTGATTGACGATGTATGTACATCGCGGGGCACTTTTTCTTTTTTTAATACAGGAATTGTCAAAAACTGCCTCTTGTGGTTTTAGCTTTTTGACATTTTTTTTGGTGAATGGGTAGGGGTACAATGTACCCGATACCCATTCACATAGGGGGGCTGGGATCTGGGGGTCCCCTTGTTAAAGGGGGCTTCCAGATTCCGATAATCCCCCTGCCCACAGACCCCGACAACCACAGCCCAGGGCTGTCGGGAAGAGGCCCTTGTCCACATCAACATGGGGACAAGGTGCTTCAGGGGGGACCCCAAAGCACAATCCTCATGTTGAGGGCATGTGGCCTGGTATGGTTCAGGAGGGGGGGGCGCTCCCTCGTCCCCCCTCTATCCTGACCTCCAGGCTACATGTTTGCATAAGGGTCTGGTGTGGATTTTGGGGGACTCCACGCCTTGTTGCCAGCGGTTTAGACATTAATGGCTGTGTGTTGAGTTATTTTGAGGGGACAGCAAATTTACACTGTTATACAAGCTGTACACTCACTACTTTACATTGTAGCAAAGTGTCATTTCTTCAGTGTTGTCACATGAAAAGGTAGAATAAAATATTTACAAAAATGTGAGGGGTGTACTCACTTTTGTGAGATACTGTATATATAATGGGCTGCCCTATGCGAGAGAAATGAGAAAAACAGTGTTTTGGCATGTGCAAATACACATGAGCTTGCAAAAAGCGTAGGGGTGCCATTAAGTACTTGCATCTGCAAAGGGGCAGCGCATTTTTGTGCATTGTCGGAAAGCGCACTATATTGCATGCATTCCCACAATGTACAGGTGTAACTGAAGCCTGAGCGTACCTCCTGCACTTGATTGTATTTTAATTTTTAAGTCTACTAAAAAAGTAAAAACTCAGAACAAATATAGCATCCTTGCAAGGTTACCACAATGAAATTCCTGTGGTAAATCACAGAGGGAATAAAACAAGCTTGTCAGAGGCTAGCTGGATCTTCTACAACACTAGGAAAATAGTTTCCTGTCCAGGTAACACCGGCCATTGTTACTAAAGAAGCAGAACTCTATTTGCCCACAAGATGGCAGTGTTCACTACTTTGCCTTGCCATTGCTCTAATAATACAAGTGCCCAGAGCAATCTGGGAAATGTAGTCTCAAAGGAGGGTCTTCCATACAGTGAAGCTGGGGTCACAACTACAAGGCCCATAAATACCAGCAGAGGGGAAGGATGAGATAAAACAAAAAGTCTGGGAAGGAGGCGGGCAGTTGGAGAGAGAAGCACCAACTGGAAAGGTGTGAGGGACTATGATGGTTGGCCCCCTGCCCTGAAGCAACCCCCCCATGTTGAGGGTATGTGGCCTGGTATGGTTCGGAGGGGGCATGAGGTTCCCCTTAAAATCTATACTAGACCCAAGGGGCCTGGTATGGAGTGGGGGGGGGGAGACCCATGCTGTTTTTTTTCAGAATTTTTCATTGCTATCACTTTTTTGTTTACATTTCAGCTGTCAGCGCAGAACTCGCTGACAGCTGATGAGTCATCGGTTGTTAAGGGTGCGGTGGCTGGCTTCCCGGCTCTCTCCTTAACATCCAGCTTTTTTCATACAGAATTAGAATTGGTCAAAAAATTTGGAATTTTGCTGAAAAACGAATATACGAAATAGAATTTTAAACAAATTATAACTAAATGTATCCGAATCTCCGAATAACAAAAAATATGTCCGGATTTATATTCGGATCAAAACTAATTGCACGTGTCTAAGAATGGGAAAACGTGCTCCGAACCACTTAACAGCTCTGATTAGCTAGAAGTGTTTGGTTGGTTCTGTCATTGCTCTTCATATTCCAAATCCAGGTATATCACTAGTGAATCACAATCATGTTGTAAATATTAGCCAAATTACATCACGGGGCTGGTGGATGTTAGAGACCTTGCGCTCCTCCACCTTCCATTGGAGAATTCCCCACAGATGCTCAATAGGGTTTAGGTCTGGAAAAATGCTTGGCCAGTCCATCACCTTTACCCTCAGCTTCTTTAGCAAGGCAGTGGTCATCTTGGAAGGGGTGTTTGGGGTCGTTATCATGTTGGAATACTGCCCTGCGGCCCAGTCTCTGAAGGTAGGGGATCATGCTCTGCTTCTGTATGTTGCAGTACAAGTTGGCATTCATGGTTCCCTCAATGAACTGTAGCTCCCCAGTGCCGGAAGCACTCATGCAGCCCCAGACCATGACACTCCCACCAACATGCTTGACTGTAGGCAAGGCACACTTGTCTTTGTACTCCTCACCTGGTTGCCGCCATACACGCTTGACCTTAACCAAATAAGTTTATCTTGTTCTCATCAGACCACAGGACATGGTTCCAGTAATCCATGTCCTTAGTCTGCTTGTCTTCCGCAAACTGTTTGCGGGCTTTCTTGTGCATCATCTTTAGAAGAGGCTTCCTTCTGGGACGACAACCATGCAGACCAATTTGATGCAGTGTGTGTCGTATAGTCTGAGCACTGACAAGCTAACCCCCCACCCCTTCAACCTCTGCAGCAATGCTGGCAGCACTCATACATCTATTTCCCAAAGACAACCTCTGGATATGACGCTGAGCATGTGCACTCAACTTCTTTGGTTGACCATGGCAAGGCCTGTTCTGAGTGGAACCTGTCGTCTTGTTAAACGGCTCCATGGTCGGATCTGCCGGCCACCTGGAAGTGTTGCGGGCTCAGCCCAGAGCCTACCTTCTGCTGACTATGAGCTTCCTCTTCAGTCTTCACCTTTGCCCAAGATTGTACAGACAGCGCTCTGTTGACTATCATCAGCCGGAGCTCAGCCCACGGAGAATGAACAGGACATGGGACTCCTCCGCTCCTCTTCCTAAGTGCCAGGCATCCAATAGGGTGGCCTGGCGCTTTGGCCAATCAGGAAACAGGTCTGATGCCCTGCCTCCTGATTGGCAGGGAGTAAGTTTATTGTGAAAATAGCAAAAATTAATTCACTATTGTCACACAATTGGGTGGGATCAGGGCACACTCTCTGAGCCCCGAGCCCGCCCTATTTTGAAGCCTATCAGAGCCTCTGGCTCTAATCATATTTCAGGGGTTGGGCTTGGACCCTTTGTTCCAGTGAAGGGAACTCTTAAGGCGTCAGCATACCAATATATTTTGGACAATTTCATGCTCCCAACTTTGTGGGAACAGTTTGGGGATGGCCCCTTCCTGTTCCAACATGACTGCACACCAGTGCACAAAGCAAGGTCCATAAAGACATGGATGAGCGAATTTGGGGTGGAGGAACTTCACTGGCCTGCACAGAGTCCTGACCTCAACCTGATATAACACCTTTCAGATGAATTAGAGCGGAGACTGTGAGCCAGGCCTTCTTGTCCAACATCAGTGCCCCTGACCTCACAAATGCGCTTCTGGAAGAATGGTCAAACATTCCCATAGACACACTCCTAAACCTTGTGGACAGCCTTCCCAGAAGAGTTGAAGCTGTTATAGCTGCAAAGGGTGGGCCAACTCATTATTGAACCCTACGGACCAAGGCTGGGATGCCATTAAAGGATAGGCAGGTGTCCCAATACTTTTGGTAATATAGGATATATATATATATATATATATATATATATATATATATATATATATATATATATATATGTATATGTGTGTGTGTGTGTGTTAATTATCTAAAATTTCATCTGGCAAACATTAAATATTGTTTACAAATGTCATATTTACCGTCTGCAGCCAGCAGGTGGAGTTCCAGTGTCCCTTTTACAGTTTCATGAAGCTAACTTGCTAAGCCTGGTTAAACAAGGATGAAAAGCTCAAATTGTACACAGAACTGAATGAGCCAGAGGAGGGACACACGCCTGTCACTCCCTGCTGTTTTCCTAGGGCAGTATACAACATTTAATAAAGTGGAATACCGCGCTGTGAAAAATAAAAAATTGAGCTAATACAGAAATAAACAAATTAAGCTAAATACAAATACCCAGAAAACAGCTGCTGCTAAAAGTGAGATACACACACAAATAGATAAACCAGAAAAAAGCAGCGCTAAACCCACCAAGATTGAAATTGTACAGTAAAGATCAATATGGAAAAAAAATGTAAAAAGTGATCTGTATAATGAATATAAATTAAATTAAAACTAAAAAGTCCATCTTCTTAATTCCACAGTGCTAGTAGTAGAACCACACTTGTGATGTAATTAAAAGTTCAATAGTATCCTCCACCGCACCACCAGTGCTAAACACCCAAAATGCTCGCTTACCAGACAGGCAAGCAATAGAAGCTTGCGACCTATACCCGGCCAGGGCCTTTATCCCGTCAGGAGCCAAACAGATGGATACCAGGAAGAACCCTCAGGCTGATCTCTATACCAGACAGGGACCACCAAACTCGTGGTTCACGGATACCAAGTGTGAGTAGATGTGGATAACGTTCAGATGTATCCAAAAATGAAAGAAGGGTACCATAGCGTAATACTGACAAACATATTTATTAGAAAAATGAGAAAGCCACTTACAAGATTGTAGTATTTAAAAGCAGATTAGCCGGCCGTCTCGTACAATCACCCGTCCCTCGAACGGCACACGCGAGACGTCAGCACGTCAGCTCCTCCCGACGCGCGTTTCGTCATACAATGACGTCGTCTGGGGCACGGGCGACGCATTGACGTGTCGCGTATAAATAGATAAACAAGAAGAACCAAGCCTCAATGTGAGACCAGATCCGGAAATCATCCGCGTTCCACCTCAAGATCTGGCGGAAGTCCTTGTCGGCCATTTTAGCTGCAGGAAAAGTAATCCCATACAGCGGACCGGACAAAATGAATAAAACCAAAGAAAATATTTTAAATTTTAAATTCTAAGTTCTTCAAAAGTACGGACCGTAACTCCTATAGATCCACGGATAGCTGCCATCATCAATCATGGCTTCGGTCTGTTCCCAAGAGCCAGTATATACGTCGGAGGCGCAATTGCTCTGATGTTGCTGAGTTTTTGAAAAAGGCCGATGTTCTTACCAAAAGATTCTTGGAGAAAGGCTAGTCGCGAGATATTCTTAACTCCACTCTTCATACAGTGGTAAATCTAGATAGGAGTGATTTGCTAAGGGATAGACCGCCCTGTGAGCGAAATTCCGCTTTGGTCCCATTTATTACCACCTACTCAGTACAACATAACAACATTAGGAATTTAGTGCAGAAACATTGGCATATTTTGAACAATGATCCTATCCTCAAATCTATTTTACCTGCTAGACCACAAGTTGTTTTTAGAGGAGCATCGTGTCTTAAGGACCGATTGGCTCCTAATGTCATAGATCCCCCCCACTACAAAATGCAGCAAAAACGCTGTAAAAAACGCTGTACTTGCGTTTTTGATGCTGGTCCATTGAATTCTATTACATGCAAAACGCTGCATTTTGCACGAAAAAAAAGTCCCTGACCCTTTCCAAAAACGCAGAGGTACAAAAATGCATTGATGTGAACATGTTCCATAGGAACCCATGTTAAAAAATTCCCATGCATTTCTGCAAAATGCATCAAAAAACGCGTTAGTGTGAATGGAGCCTAAGTCAGAAAAAGGGGCAGCTAGTGTTGGGCTTCTTCAAAACCCAGTTTTTGTTTTTTTTAAAACAGTGTCACAGGTGCACCCTGCATTAAATGAGTATTGGTCAAATAAAGATATTGTATCAATAATAGTATTTTTTAAAACTTGAAAACTAAAAAAGAAAGAAAAGAAAAAAATATAAGTAAAAAAATGATCAAGAACCACTCTATTTTAATCCCTTTTTAATTTTTTTTCCAGCAATTGAAGTAGTTTGCTTTTATTACAATTTCAATTAAATTAGATTGCAGGAGTTATGCATACAGCAAACTCACTTTACATACATCAAACTTTCCTTACATACAGTATATACACTGTGTCTGTGTATATATATATATATATATATATATATATATATATATATTTATTTTTATATATATATATATATATATATATATATATATATATATATATATATATATATATATATATATATATATATATATATTTATTTATTTATATATATATATATATATATATATATATATATATATATATATATATATATATATATTTTTTTTTATTTTTTTTTTTAAATTGTACCACCCAGAGTACTAAAAGAAGACACTTTCCGCTCACACACTCTTGCAACACAAGAGCTACTTAACCCAGCCATGGAAATGAACCTACCTAATATAGCTTGAGTTTCCTCCCAGTAATTTACAAAACAAATACACTGCTGTTTTTTTTTTTGTTTTTTTTACGGAGTTCTAAAAAAAAAAAAAAAGAAGAAGAAGAAAGGTACTCGGTTTCCGAAAGGACTAGATTTAACACACTATCTTTTAAGGAAGACATAAAGCTAGTAAAAAATTAATGGCAAGTGTAACAAAGCAAAATTAATATTTAATCAATGCTTTTATGCAAAAGTCCTATAACAAAAAAATAAAAATGTAAAAAAAAAAAAAAAAAAATTCTCAGCTAAAAATACTATGTTCAATTAAACCTGGGAGCTGAAAGAGTTAAGTTGCCGGCAGCGTGCAACTTCTAATAAACACTCAGCTAATTCTGTAGGAAAAACACTAATTAGAAAAGCAATAATAATTGGCGTAATTGTTGTAAATTACTCTCCTAGAAGAGAATGATGCTTATATCAAAACAGCACAGCTGCTGCACAAGGAAAAAAAAAAAAAAAAGAAAAAAAAAAGAATTTTTCCTTATCTCTGCTGCCACCCAGAGGCCATTGCTTGGAACAGCGCCCTGGCATATGTAATAAATTTCCTGGCTCCACAGCTATTTAGTAGCACCCTCAGGTGTGCAGGCAATTCAATGTAACATAAGAATGAATTGGGTGCATTTAAGAATTACAAGTTCAGATTACGCTGGCAACAATTTCTTATATATGACTGCAGCTAAATTAACAACGCCATGTCAGTGCATACACGTACTGGCAAACAAAGAGCAATTTCAAACACGCTTAAGGGGAAATGAACGATTGTCGCTATTTATTTCACAGCAGGTTTGGTTATCAGACGCCTTGGCTAAAATTTATTTTATTACATTTTGTTCTCATGGGTTGGTAATTTTTTTTTTTTTTAATTCTGACGTGACCAGATTGTTGTAACAGACCTCTATGAACTTTGTTAATAATTAAATAAACCAAAGAACTGAGCTAGCCATGGACACACCTACCAGCTTTACCAGAGGGAGGTGAATATCAAAGTTGGCCAAGTGGGGCAATGGTCAGCTCACATCTATGAAGTCACTAAAGAGGAACTGGGTTCTGGAAGAAGTGCTCCAAAAATACAGACAGGGGGCAGTGGATTCGTTTTCAGTATTGCCTGTGGTCTCTCTGCAGCTGATCTTTCCCTCATTACTGACTTCCTAGGGGCCATCTTGTTCCGCACTGTCTCTATGTGGAGGCAGCCACCTTGGAAAAGGCAAGGCTTTGCTTCCTCATGTCAAAGCCTCCAGTAAGGAGAACAGTGAGCGGCACTGCAGTGTTATCACTAAATATCACCCCAAATATCCTCATTACTAAATATCACCCCAAATCTCCTGAGACTAGCAGTCAGAGCTGGCAGTGCCTTAGATTTGACAATTTACAGCTATGAGGCTGAAGGCACAAGAGGGCCTAGGCACATTCCAGTGGCAGAGAAAGAGTACTGCTATTTTGGAAGTCGAATTCCAGACAAAAGGTAGATGATTCAGGGTACTGTTTAGGCACAATTAACATTTCTAGATGTTCCCTATAATATACCAAATGTTAATTTTTTTTGAGTAAAGAGCACCCTTGTCTGGGTATGAACTGGGATGGTTAAACCAGTGTTTCTCAACATTTTTATAGTCAAGGCACCCTCCAAAATTATGGACAGTCTCGAGGCACCCTCTAAAATTATGGACAGTCTCGAGGCACCCTCCAAAATTATGGACAGTCTCGAGGCACCCTCCAAAATTATGGACAGTTTCGAGGCACCCTCCAAAATTATGGACAGTCTTGAGGCTCCCTCCAAAATTATGGACAGTCTTGAGGCACCCTCCAAAATTATGTACAGTCTCGAGGCACCCTCCAAAATTATGGACAGTCTCGAGGCACCCTCCAAAATTATGGACAGTCTCGAGGCACCCTCCAAAATGATGGTCAGTCTCGAGCAGTGGCGGCCGGTCCATTAGGGACGTCCGGGCAGCACCCCCTCTATTCTTGGCTGCCACCCCCTATTCATGCGTCCGGCCCCTTTCAGGAAGCTGGGCGCATGAATTTCAGTGGCCGGGGGTTTTTTTTTAAGCACCTGATTAGAGTCAGAGGCTCTAATAGGCTTCAAAATAGGGTGGGCTCCAGACGCAGAGCATTGCACTCGGAGCCCCCCCAGGTGTTACAACAGCGAAAAAAATATTCGCTTTTGAAACACTGATCTTCAATCTGGCCAATCAGAAGCGTGTCTGAGACCCGTTTTCCGATCGGCCAAAAAGAGAAGAGTCCCGATTGGCTGCCGAGGAGGAGGGAGGAAACGGAAGCCGCCGTGATGCCAGTGGAGAGCAGGGGAAGGGGGAAGCCGTTGCCACCACCAAGCAGGGGAAGCCTCTGGTGAAGCCCGGGAGAAGTGATGGGGGAAGTGCTCTAGACCTGACCGACCGAGAGGGGGGGTCGTGGCATACTGTTTGCCGCCCCCCCCAAAAAAATACTACCACCGGCCGTCACTGGTCTCGAAAAACATCCTTTAAAATTATGGACAGTCTCGAGGCACCCTTTAAAATTATGGACAGTCTCGAAGCACCCTCCAAAATTATGTACAGTCTCGAGGCACCCTTTAAAATTATGGACAGTCTCGAGGCACCCTCCAAAATTATGTACAGTCTCGAGGCACCCTTTAAAATTATGTGCAGTCTTAGGGCACCCCATCCTAAATTGTAAAAACTATTCTAATAGCTTTACATAATACAGAAACATCCACACATGTAAGAGACCCAATGTTAAAGGTGCAAACTGGTACTGACTAGTATTCAAAGTTTCCCTTCTTCCTCAGTTTTTCTCCATCACTCAGCTAATGTGACCCAACACTGATGGAGAGGGGCAGAGGAGGGTCAAACAAGGATGCTATACAGGCGACTGACATCCTGCTTATCAACTGATGATGTCATTGGTCGTCAGGAGGTTGAAAGCTAGAAGGTTGTAATGGTGCACAATGAAAACCTGTGGCCTTGTATACATTTTTTGGGCAATTTTTAGGTATTTTGCCAAGGCACCCTGGTTGAAAAAGGCTGGTTTAGACCATAGGAAAGATTTTTTTTCATGTCTCTCATGTCCCTATTCCAGTGTTTCTTAACCTTTTTTTAGTCAAGGCACCCTTTAAAATTATGGACAATCTTGAGGCACCCTCCAAAAATATGGACAGTCTCGAGGCACCCCATCCTAAAATGTAAAAAACGATTCTAATAGCTTTACATAATGCAGCACCATCCACATACGTAGGAGACCCAACGTTAGAGGTGCAAACTGGTACTGACTAGTATTCCAATGTTTCTCTTCTTCCTCCATCACTCAGCTAATGTGAACCCAAAGCTGATGGAGAGGGGCAGGGGAGGGTCAAACGAGGATGCTACTGACATCCTGACATCCGTATTAACTAATCATGTCATTGGATGTTAGGAGGTTGGGAGCTAGATGATTGTAATGGTGCACAATTAAAACCGGTGGTCTTGTATACATTTTTTGGGCAATCTTTAGGCATTTTGCCAAGGCACCCTGGTTCGAAAAGGCTGGTTTAGACCACAAGAAAGATTTTTGGTGACCTCATGTTTCCAGTGTTTTTCAACCTTTTTTCAGTCAAGGGATCCTTTAAAATATGGACAATCTCAAGGACCCTCTAAAGTGAATGAACAGTCTTGAGGCGCCCCATTCTAAAATGTAAAAAAGTATTCTAATAGTTTTATACAACACAGCAACATCCACACGTGTAGGACACCCAACACTAGAGGTGATATATTCTTCCAAATCCAATACACTTTTGTCCACTGGTACTGACTAGTATTTCAAAGTTTCCCTTTTCCCTTCGTTTTTCTCCATCACTCAGCTAATGTAACCTCAGGGACAGAGATGGGAAGGGTAGGGTCATTGGTTGTTATAAAATCGTAATGGTGCACAATGAAAACCCGTGGCCTTGTGTAACTAAAAGGAAGGCTTCATCCATCTGCTGGCTTGTACACAATTTTGGGGCAATTTTTAAGCATTCTGCCAAGGCATCCCTGAACAAACCTTGAGGCACCCTGGTTAAAAAAAAGGCTGGTTTAGACCTAATGGGGCATGTGTAGGTAAAGTAAAACTGTAGGCAAAACTTTCTTTGTCATTTTGTATAGAGTAAGGGAGGCTTATTACCCCTGTCAGATTTTTTTTTTTTGCCGTCTGTATCCCATTTTGGAGATTTCCCTTCATTTCCTATCCCATACTCAAACAGGAAGTGAGAGGAAATTCAGGGACTAGTGTCCCCATTGGAAGATTTCCCCTCTATTACTTTTCTGGGGACAGCTCAAAATTTGGGATTTTCTTTTACTTTCACTTTTAATGATAATGGTAAACAGGGAAAATAGAGAGGGTGAGGCTCCCTAAGGTGGGCACAGACAGCAATAAAAAAAAGACAGGGGTTCTAATCCATCTCCCCTCTGTCCAAACCTAAAAAAAAGCTTTGCCTTTAGTTATACTTTAACCACTTACCGACTGGGTCATAGCCGAATGATGGCTACAGCGCGGTTGGCTTATTCTGGGAGGGCGTACAATGACGCCCCTTGGGTGTGCGCCCGGACCCGGCGCATCACGGATCGGGGTAAAGGACCAATGACAGCAGCCCTTTACTATGTGATCGCTCTGTCCAATGACGGAGTGATCACTTGTCAACAAACCGGCGCATGTCTGGTTCAGCTCTCCCCTATCAAGTGTGTCATGTGTTGGTGTATACATTGCAGCGTGTGTGTCACACGTTGGTGTATACATTGCAGGGTGTGTGTCATGTGTTGGTGTATACATTGCAGTGTGTGTGTCATGTGTTGGTGTATACACTACAGCGAGCTTTACAAGCCTTACAATAACTGCTCCCTCTCTCTCAGTTCTAAGCCAAAACGAGTCTTGGAAGAAAGGAGCTGCTGCACAGTCTGCAGATGGCTGGGAGCGATGGGGGTGGTGCTGGGCAGGACGGGGCGGGTTTCCTAAAAGCTAGGCTGGATTTCTCACACAGAGACCGACAACCTTTTCAGGAAGTTCCTGAGAGCTGCCAGATTCAAGGGCAAACCGGTGAAGAACAGAAAGTAGCTGGTTGTCTGGCTCAGATTAGACTTACTAAGCTACACAATCAGCTAGCCTGAAAATGAATAATATCAAAGTTAAACATACTTAACATACTAATCATGGGCAAATTTTCAACGTTGCCTGGCATTCCACTTTAAGCCTCCCCCCCAGTTATCTGAGCTGAAAATGGGGGACACCTATCAGTGTGTTGCGTTTGTTAAAATATGATTTTTTTTTTTATATTAATCAGACATAACATTACACAATAGTGGTTGCTCATAGAGATACTGTCAGGTTTTTTTTGCAAATGCTGTTTCATACAATGGGTACGTACATTGTTGTATTCAATTGACAGTTTGAATAGGCTATTGTCTCTATAGCTACAGTAAGCAGGTAAGAGGGGCTCTCAAACTGAAAGAATGACTGTTAGTCGGTTGTTATAGAAGCAAGTTTGTAACCATTAACTTTTGTCAACAAACTTGTACAAATAAAAACGGGTGAGTAGAGACTGGGACACACAAATCATCATGCTGTAAGATTAGAAGCCACTCATGATAGAAGAAAGGTGCCTGATCCTCCAGAAGAATTGTTGCCAATGGAGATCACGAACATACAGTAACAGAAGATAAGTAACTTTTAAGTGTATTTGTACTGTTATAGACCATAGGCTGTTCATTTACTAGGCATTTTGCTTGTTATAGATATCTGTCAGTCTTATATTGTATTCCTAAGATTGTAATAGTTTTGTATGTACAGCATCTTTGTATAGTAAAAGCACATTTGCACACTGCAGAAATCTCAGCTTCCTTGCTTATACCACAGAGTAACCTTGCTAGATAGATGCAAGCAAAACAATCAGCAAAAGTATGTAGGCATAACAGGTCTCAAAATGTCAAGTCCTGAGCTACCAGCCAGGCCTTAAGGGTTATTCGCCACCAGTTGTCTCACCCAACCCCTACCCTGCCCCGCCCCTAATTCCGCCCCAAACACACCCTCATAAATTATCTCATGAAATGACACTTAAATGTTTTATGCAGAATTAAGTTCTAAAAATAAATATTAACAACTTTATCAGTGCCCATCAGTGCAGCCTCACCTGTGCTCATCAATGCAGCCTCACCCTGTGCTCATTAACCACTTCAGCCCCGAAAGAATTTACCCCCTTCCTGACCAGGCCATTTTCTACGATACGGCACTGCGTTGCTTTAGCTGACAATTGCACGGTCGTGCGAAGCTGTACCCAAACAAAATTTACGTCCTTTTTTCCACACAAATAGAACTTTCTTTTGGTGGTATTTGATCACCTCTGCAGTTTTTATTTTTTGCGCTATAAACAAAAGAAAGCAAAAATTTTTTGAAAAAAAAAACAATATTTTTTACTTTTTGCTATAATAAATATCCCCAATTTTTAAAACAAAAAAATATTTTTTTCCTCAGTTTAGGCTGATATGTATTCTTCTACATATTTTTGTTAAAAAAAATCACAATAAGCGTATATTGAGTGGTTTGCGCAAAAGTTATAGCGTCTACAAAATAGAGGATAGATTTTAGGCATTTTTATTATTTTCTTTTTTTATAACTAGTAATGGCGGCAATCAGCGATTTTTATCGGGACTGTGATATTGCGGCGGACAAATCGGACACTTTTGACACTTTTTTGGGGCCATTGACATTTATACAGCGATCAGAGCTAATAATAGCCACTGATTACTGTATAAATGTCACTGGCGGGAAAGGGGTTAACACTAGGGTGCGATCAATAGGTTGGGTTTCTTAGGTGTGTTCTAACTGTGAGGGGATTGGACTGACTGGGAGAGAAGACAGATCATTGCTCCTATTTACTAGGAACACATGATCTGTTTCTTGTCTCCTGACAGGATAGGGATTTGTGTGTTTACACACACAAATCCCCGTTCCTGCTCTCCTGCCCGCAATCGCGGGTGGATCGCGCCCGCTGGCCACGTGCATCGGGACCCCCGCCGCGCAGCCTGCTACGGCTCTTAAAGCAGCCGCAGTATATATACGGCGATTCGCGCAGCAGAGCCATTCTGCCACCGTATATATACAGGAGCCAGTCGGGCAGCGGTTAATGCCGCCTCTCCTGTGCTCATCAATGCCTCCCTCACCTGTGCTCATCAATGCCGCGATTGAAAAAGAAAAGCACAAAATTGCCACATCCATAAATTTAGAGAGAAAAAGGGAGTGCTACTAAGATTACTACCAAAAAGTCGGACTTTATAGGCCAGGAAACAATGGAGAGATGACAAAAAATATTCTTCAAAACATTTATTGGAAAATACAAAATATAAACATAATATTCAAAAAGGGGGTAAAAAACATAGTATCCATGCATATGTTACAGTTTGTACAGTGAGCCCTTGTGCGTCTACGTGTTTCGCCATGAGGCATCTTCAGGACACAACCAAGGTTCAAAGGCGTAACAAGTAAGAGACAAGAGAACAAATCTCACTCTCTGAGATTGGAATATGCTTAATATGCAGAGCCCGAAAGGGCGGGAAACTTTTCCAAATCATAAGTGGTAAGTGAATTTCCGGTGTTTAAACAGGGGCAGGTGAGACCTTCACTTCACAAGTGTGTGAGACCAGCAAGACGATAGTATACACGGTTCAATATATATAGAGAGAAAACAGACCCTAAGTAGGACTAAGCAATGCTAATGGCAAAATAAAGCCTGAACTAGCATGCTGTATATGGAGGATAAGGCGTATAGACGTGCCCCTGGGAGACAGCCGAGTGCAGCACTTGTGAACCTTGGTCGTGTCCTGAAGAAACCTCATGGCGAAACGCGTAGACGCACAAGGGCTCACTGTACAAACTGTAACATATGCATGGATACTATGTTTTTTACCCCCTTTTGAATATGATATTTATATTTTGTATTTTCCAATAAATGTTATGAAAAATATTTTTTGTCATCTCTCCATTGTTTCCTGGCATATAAAGTCCGACTTTTTGGTAGTATTCCCTTTTTCTCTCATCAACGCCGCCTCACCTGTGCCCATCAATGCCGTCTCACCTGTGCCCATCAATGCAGCCTCACTTATGCCCATCAATGCTGCCTCACCTGTGCTCATCATTGTCACCTCACCTGTGCCCATCAATGCAGCCTCACCTGTGCCCATCACGCTATAACATTTGCGTAAACCAATCATAATACGCTTATTGGGATTTTTTACCAAAAACATGTAGCATAATAAATATTGGCCTAATTTTATGTAGAAACTTGGATTCTTTACATATTTACATATATAATATGTTTTATAACAAAAAGTAAAAAAAATATTTATTTTTTTCAAAATTTTCCATCTTTTTTTTATTTATAGTGCAAAAAATAAAAACCCAATGGTGATCAAATACCACCAAAAGAAATCTCTATTTGTGGGGTACAGCGTTGCATGACCGCGTAATTGTCAGTTAACCACTTCAGACCCGGAAGGTCCCCCCCCCCCCTTCCTGACCAGGTCATTTTTTGTGTTATTTTAACTGACAATTGCGCGGTCCTGCAACACTGTACCCAAAAAAAGTTGATGTCCTTTTTTTCCCACAAAGCTTTCTTTTGGTGGTATTTGATCACCACTGCGGTTTTTATTTTTTTGCGCTATAAACAAAAAAAGACTGATAAAAAAAAAAAAAAAAAAAAACAATATTTTTTACTTTACTGCTATAAAACATATCTAAAAAAAAATGTAAAAAATCGAATTTCTTCATCAATTTAGGTCAACATGATGTATTCTGCTACATATTTTTGGTAAAGAAAATCCCAATAAGCGAATATTGATTGGTTTGCGCAAAAGTTATAGCGTCTACAAACTATGGGATATTTTTATGGAATTTTTATGTATTTATTTTTTTTACTGGTAATGGCGGCGATCAGCGATTTTTAGCGGGACTGCGACATTGCATTAGACACCTTACTGACACTATTTGGGGACCAGTGACATTATTAAAGTGATCAGTGCTAAAAAAAAATTGCACTGCCACAGTAGGGGTTAACATCCGGGGTAATCAAGGGTTTAAGTGTCTCCCTAGGGGGTGCTTTCTAACTGTAGGGGGCGTGCTTTGACTGGGGGAAAACAGAGATCCTTGTTTCTGCTTAGCGGAAACACAAGATTTCTATTTTCCCCTCTGGCCTTGTTTACATAGGCAGACCGCCGTTCTGCCTCTCCTGAGAACGATCGGCGGGTCCCTGCGGACATCACGTTTGCCTGACCCGCTGATTGGCTCCCGCTTTGTCCAATCACAGCGGGAACGGGGTCGCCGGCGGCGCTCGTGACCCAGACCCCATGAACGAAAATCACGTACAGTAACATACAAAGATAAAGTGAGCGCTAAGCCCAAACACAGTGTAAACCCCTAGCCCTGTTGTAGCAGGGAACTGGTAAATAAAACAATACAAAAAAAGAAGATGAAAAATTAACATTTTTTTAAAAACTTTGGCTGTAATAGTGTCCATATGGGCTATGGTTATGTCCATAAAAGTTCATGGGACGATAGCAACTAAAGAAAGCAGCCCCGTTGAGGGAAAGAAGCAATCCTCTGGACAATCTGGAGATGAAACAAAGGCGTCACTCTAAGTGCAGTAAAACAGAGATTTTAATTAAATTTTAAATTAGATTTTAATTAAAACTGTAAGAGAGGTACTCACAAAGGTACAATGTATATAGGCATGTTAGCAAAACTGCCAGATATCCTGGAAGTGGGTCTGATCTGGTTCCTTGATCGTGGTGGTATCCGGTGGACAGGCTGCGCAGATGGATGCCGACACTTCCTGTCTGTGGAACGCATGCTGAGGCCTGAGGAAAGAGCGTAGCTCTGCAAACGCGTCGCCTATTCGCTTCCGGTTCCGGAAGTGACCTCATCTCCTTGGTTGACAGCGTGCGTTCCGCAGACAGGAAGTGTCGGCATCCATCGGCGCAGCCTGTCCACCGGTGACCACCACGATCAAGGAACCAGATCAGACCCACTTCCAGGATATCCGGCAGTTTTTCTAACATGCCTGTATACATTGTATCTTTGTGAGAACCTCTCTTACAGTTTTAATTAAAATCTCCATGTGTTTTACTGCACTTAGAGTGGCGCCTTTGTTTCATCTCCAGAATATCACGTACAGGTATGTGATTTCGTGCAGGAGGGCTGCCCTGCCGCAGTATATCTGCGTGGGGCGGTCTTAAAGTGGTGAAAATAACGCAGTGCCAAAAAGCAATAAATGGCCTGGTCATGAAGGGGGGTAAGTGGTTAGAGTTGCACACCAGAACGCACGTCATGTACATTGTGATGCACTGCATCCTACAGCAGTGGTGTGTTGGGGTTGTACAGCAATGCGGTAACTGCACCGCATGCTTTGTGGTAACGTATGGTAAAATGCACACTTCACAATGCCTTACTAAATAAGAAACACATTACAGCAATAAAGTAATGTTTTACTAAATATTTGCCTGGAGAATCACTTTCAGCGATCAGCACAATATACAATAACTCCATAGATTTAGCTGTCCAAATGCATGATGGAAATGTTCTCATCCAAGTACCAGAAATTAAAGTGGCGGCCTACGCAAATTTTGATTCCATTACAAGGTTCGGTTTTTATTGCCTCTTGTTTGTTACATAAAGAATGTTGAGCTCCAAAAAAGACATACTTGGGACCTTCTGTATATATGACAAACAAGAGGCCATAAACACAGACCATTATGATGGACACTAACTTTGTCTAGACTGAAGAGAGGTTTTATTGTCCCTTCATTGATCGAGCCGGAGATCTCCACAGCTGGGGCTAGCTCTGTTTCCTGTTCATTAAAGACTATTTCACAATGATAGTTTACTTAATAGTGGGGCCACAATTTATATATGGTGGATGCTCAAGATTAATTGAAATCCTATATTGCATTGAGTGCCAGTTAATTAACCAACTCTTCTCTAGTGTTCGCGGCCTCACATATGAATGGAACGCTAGACTTGTGGCAAGGTAATTAAAGGGTCAGTCCATCCAAAAGTGATATTGGTAGATAATGGGGAAAGAAGCCACCAAACAGTCTCTCATACTTCTCAGGGACTCTATTAAAAAGATCTCTGCACTTGAGTTCCCGTTGTGGCTGTTATGACTACCACTTTGGCAGCTGGATTATATATGTATTTATATTATAGAGAATGTAACAGGAACTGGGCCAAACAAAGGTGGGTGGGAACACCCAAATCTCTTAGGTGGAAAGGTGTCAGGACCAAGAATGAGAAGTTCACACACATAGGTTGGACTTGATGGTCTTTTTTCAACCGCGCTTACGATATATATGTAACTAAGTTAAGAAATACAGCTTGGAGATCTCGATTTTGGAGCATCCAGAACATATACTTGGTCCTCCAAGCACTGCTAATAACTGAAATATAAATGTTGGCTTGGCTAGAGTCATACCTCTACTGAGAGAAATACATAGGCCACCTTCACTGAGCTCATCCTGAAAATACGAATTGCTTGACTGGCTCTGGGTTCAATCATTTCTGAGTCACTGACTTGTTACAAAATGGCGCCAGGAAAGTCAAGAAGGAGTTTGCAGGTGACCAGTAAAGTTTTAAAATCTTTGGATCAGCATAACAGCCAGTTAACTAGCATATTCAGAAGCCAGTCTGCATACAGTGCCTTGAAAAAGTATTCATATCCCTTGAAATGCCCCACATTTTGTCATGTTACAACCAAAAATGTAAATGTATTTTATTGGGATTCTATGTGATAGACCAACACAAAGTGGCACATAATTGTGAAGTGGAAGGAATATCAGAAATGGTTTTCAAAATGTTTACAAATAAACATCTGAAAAGTGTGGTGTGCGTTTGTATTCAGCCCCCCGGAGTCAATACTTTGTAGAACCGCCTTTCACTGCAATTACAGCTGCAAGTCTTTTTGGGGATGTCTCTCCCAGCTTTGCATATCTAGAGAGTGACATTTTTGCCCATTCTTCTTTGCAAAATAGCCAAGATTGGATGGAGAGCGTCTGTGAACATCAATTTTCAAGTCTTGCCACAGATTCTCATTTGGATTAAGGTCTGGACTTTGACTGGGCCATTCTAACACATGAATATGCTTTAATCTAAACCATTCCATTGTAGCTCTGGCTGTATATTTAGGGTCATTGTCCTGCTGGAAGGTGAACCTCCGCCACAGTCTCAAGTCTTTTGCAGACTCTAACAGGTTCTTTTTTTCTAATATTGCCCTGTATTTGGCTCCATCCATCTTCCCATCAACTCTGGCCAGCTTCCCTGTCCCTGCTGAAGAAAAGCATCCCCACAACATGGTTCTGCCACCACCATGTTTCACAGTGATGTGCAGTGTTAGTTTTCCCCCACACATAGCATTTTGCTTTTAGGCCAAAAAGTTAAATTTTGGTCTCATCTGACCAGAGCACCTTCTTCCACATGTTTGCTGTGTCCCCCACATGGCTTCTCACAAACTGCAAACAGGACTTCTTATGGATTTCTTCTTGCTACTCTTCCATAAAGGCCAGATTTGTGGAGAGCACGATTAATAGTTGTCCTGTGGACAGATTCTCCCACCTGAGCTCCCACATGTCCATTTACATCAGTCTCTGCATAGAGAACAATGGGTGGTCCGATTTCATTTCAATGGCACCTGTTCACATCTAAGCATTTTGTCACCTGAAGCAAAACGCCTGAAAAATGCCCCAAGCTCAAAAAAAAAAACAATGAGCTTCTTTGGGGCCAATTACAGGGGTTTTTCTGCCTTTTACATTGGTGACCTGAACAAAATCGCAGCAAAATCGTGGTGAAAATGACTTTGAAATGTTCAGGTGTGAATGCAACCCTACAGGGATGCACAGGTGTTCCGTGCATCTCTGTGCAGTCAGTCTCATTCATGTCATTTGGGATGTAGCACCTGCACCGACAGAGCCGTTGCTCCCAATTTTACATCCATGTAGGTCCGCATGCATGTCCCTGAGCTCACACTGTCTGCGTTCGCGGTCATGTACCCACACCCATGCGGACGTCAGATTGGCAATAGCAGCTATGCCTATGCAGTCATTGCATCCAAATTGACATAAGTGGGACTGCCTGTGCAGGTAAACATGGCCCCCCATGGGCGTATACTTTAGTATGCCACATGTTAACAAGGCTTTAGTACTAATTTAGCAGGAATTTTGTAAGTTACGTTGTGTTTATGTGCAATATTAATGATTTTAGTATATTTATAGTGAAAATAGCGATATGATGAACATTTGCACAATTATTGCTGGGCCCAAAAAATCTGTAGCACTTTTTCTTATTCTAATGGCCATGTGCTTTTAGAAAATGTCTAGTTTGAGGTTTTTTTTCAAATTCTGAAAGCTGTAAGTGAAAAATGAAAACCTCCAGGATTTTTAGAGAAATTTTTGGGTACGTTCAATTTTCACCATTTTGAAAAAAGGCACAATTTAAGATTTACAAATATTTGTTATTTAATAACTCCACACAGGGGTCTTTCACAAATTCTGAAAGCTGTAAGAGAAAAATGAAACCCTTCAGATTTTTTGAGAACTTTGGATATTTACATTTTTGCGTACGTTCGATTTTCACCATTTTGCAAAAAGGCCCAATGTAAAAATTAAAACTTTTTGTTATTTATTAACTGCATACAGGTTAAGCTTTTATATTTAGTAGGAATTTAGCAGGAATTTTGTAAAATTAGCTATGTTTTTATCTGCTAATAAGGGTTTTAGTGTATTTTTTTGCCAATATATTGGTTCAATAAACATTTGCGCAAATACCGCGGGGTCTAAAAAAATCAGTAGCACCTTATTTTTATTCTAGAGGTCATATGTTTTCAGAAAATATATGGTTTTGGGGAGTCTTTCACAAATTCTGAAAGCTGGAAGGGAAAAATGAAAACCTTCAGATTTTTTGAGAAATTTGGATATTTACACTTTTGCGTCTGTTCAATTTTCACCATTTTGCAAAAAGTCTCAATGTAAAAATTAAAACTTTTTGTTATTTATTAACTGCATACAGGTTAAGCTTTTATATTTAGTAGGAATTTAGCAGAAAGTTTGTAAAAATAGCTGTTTTCATCTACTAATAGTGGTTTTAGTGTATTTTTTTGCCAATATATTGGTTCGATAATCATTTGCTCAAATACCGCGTGGTCTAAAAAATCAGTAGCACCTTCTTTTTATTCTAGAGGTCACATGCTTTCAGAAAATATATGGTTTTGGGGAGTCTTTCACAAATTCTGAAAGATGTAAGGGAAAAATGAAAACCTTCAGATTTTTTGAGAAATTTGGATATTTACACTTTTGCGTCTGTTTAATTTTCACCATTTCGCAAAAAGGCGCGATTTAAAAGTTACAAATATTTGTTATTTATTCACTCAATACAGCTTAAGCTTTTATATTTAGTAGGTATTTTTTTAAATGAGCTGTGTTTTTATCTGATAATCATGGTTTTAGTGTATTTTTTGCAAATATACTGGTTAGAAAAACATTTGTGCAAATACCGTGGGGTCTAAAAAAATCAGTGGCACCTTCTTTTTATGCCACTTATCATGTGCTTTCAGAAAATAAAAAAGGTTTTTTGGGGGGGGGTCTTTCACAAATTCTGAAAACTATAAGTGAAAAATAAAAAACAAAGGAAAAATTGCAAAAATGGTCTGACCACCTGAGTGTACAAAATGGAGCACAGGCCCTGTTAGAGAAAGGGTTAAACGTCTCCACAACTTTATCCCTGACCTGTCTGGTGTGTTCTTGGGCCTTCATAATGCTGTTTGTTCACTAAGGTTCTCTAACAAACCTCTGAGGGCTTCACAGAACAGCAGTATTTATACTGAGATTAAATTACACACAGGGGGACTATTTATTAATTAGGTGAATTCTGATTCAATTGGTTCCACTAGATTTTAGTTAGGGGGATCGGAGTGAAGGGGGCTGAATAGAAATGCACGCCACACTTTTCACATATTTTTTTGTAAAAAAAATTGAAAACCATTTATCATTTTCCTTCCACTTCACAATTATGTGCCACTTTGTGTTGGTCTATCACATAAAATCCCAATAAAATACATTCACGTTATTGGTTGTAACATGAGAAAATGTGGAAAATTTCGAGGGGCGTGAATACTTTTTCAAGGCACTGTATTCAGGTCTGCACAGAATGCTACTAACCCGCAACTCCAGTTAAAATTCTTTATTTCTTTTTGGATAAAGCAGGGATTGGGTAGAGCCTCCAGTTTTTATTGTTGTCCATTTCAGGGAGCTCAGGAATGCCCTTACCAATTTTGCTTATGTTTTGACAACATTGTAATAATCTGGGACGAAAAAAAGATAAAACACTAGCCAATATACGAAATCGGATAATCGAGATGAGGCAATAATGGAGCAATCTGTCATCCACCGAGTTACCAGTATTTACAGGTCTTTAATGCTGTGTTAATGGGATCTTTTTATGAATTCTCTTTAATAGCATTCAGCTGTCTATAATGATTTTCAGTATTTATTTATTGGATAGGTTACATAGATTAGCTGTTTTTTAATACTTATCTGTAACCAAAGTATATGGAAATCCTCTACGCTATAGCCAGGGACTTACATTTACCAGTGGGCACTTATGGGTATCTGGGCAAATGAAAAAAATGCATTTTAATGTTTGTTAAATTTTTATTTTGGCCCCCTCAGGGCACTAAATGGTGTGTGCTTCCCCTGGAGCAGTGGTCTCCAAACTGTGATCCAGGGCCCAGAGGTGGCCCTTTGCTTGCCTTTATCTGGCCCCTAGGGCACTTTTTCACCAACTGACACCAATGATGGAGCACCATTCCCCCTACTGACACCATCGATGAGGCACTATTCTTACACTGATTCCAACAATGGGGCACTAGTTATCCCATTAAAACCAATGATGGGGCACCGATGTTTGAGCATTTTCTACTCCCACTGGCCAAAGCCTGGCCCCCCCCCCTAAGAAAGTTTGTAAGCAGGGCTGATCGGCCCCTGAGACTCTTCTCTGATGGCTTTTAGTATATTTTTTTTTAAGGTGGCACGGTTCACAAACAGATAATGAATGCTCTAGTCTAATCACTGTGTATCATTTCCTTCATTTATGGCCAGAGCAGTTGAATTGTATGCAGGTTATTTTTTTTTTGGTTCCTGGCCGATGCTGTTACATGAGGAGGGCTGCTTGACGGATGCCATCAAATTAGCATTAAAGAAGTATATGTAAAAATACACTTTGCATCATTTTTTAACATATTGCTATCAACCTTTTTCGCACAACCCATATTATATAGATATTTTATATATATATATATATATATATATATATATATATATATATATATATACATATATAATATAATATATATATATATACACACACACACTGAAAGTATTTGATCCTCTGCTGATTTTGTACGTTTGCCCACTGACAAAGAAATGTTCAGTCTATAATTGTAATGGTAGGTTTATTTTAACAGTGAGAGACAGAATAACAACAAAAATATCCAGAAAAACGCATTTCAAAAAATGTATAAATTGATAGCATGGGAAAGACACATATAAGGAGAGATGGTGGTGCTGTACACCCCCGAGTAGTACAATATGGGAAAATTCCCCCAGAGGGGTTTTTAAGCAGCAGGGTAAATAAGTCGTAAGGAGTAAGTGGGTTTAGAAAAATAAGTTCTTTGTTAGAAAATTAGCATACAATATTATCATGATAGTTAAAATATGAGCTCTGGTGGGGACGTGCCCATTCCAAATGCAAAAATTGCAAACACAAAATTATACATAACATTGTAAAATGTCTTATATATAACAATGGCTGACGCATTTCGACCCATACAGTTGGGGTCTTCTTCAGAGGATAAGTTTGCTGTAAAGAGATTACATTTAGCGTATCAAATTTTAAAGGTGTAATGTATACATAATGATATATACAATGTAAACATCTCACATAGTTACCAATGCATTTGGAAGAGGCCTCTCAACCAGAATTTCTTTAAAAGCTGTCAGACAATCCAGTGTGCTTCCAAGCCAGACAGCACACCACCTTCTGAAGAAGACCCCAACGGTATGGGTTGAAACGCATCAGAATTGTTATATATCAGACATTTTGCAATGTTATGTATAATTTTGTGTTTGCATTTTTTGTATTTGGAATGGCCATGTCCCCACCAGAGCTCATATTTTAACTATCATGATAATATTGTATGCAAATTTTCTAATAAAGAACTTATTTTTCTATACTCACTTACTTACTTATTTACCCTGCTGCTTAAAAATCCCTCTGGGGGAATTTTCCCATACATTTATAAATTGATTTGCATTTTAATGAGTGAAATAAGTATATGATTCCCTATCAATCAGCAAGATTTCTGGCTCCCAGGTGTCTTCTATACAGGTAATGAGCTGAGATTAGGGAGGACTTTTAAAGGTAGCGCTCCTAATCTCAGCTTGTTACCTGTATAAAAGACACCTGTCCACAGAAGCAATCAGATTCCAATCTCTCCACCATGACCAAGACCAAAGAGCTGTCCAAGGATGTCAGGGACAAGATTGTAGACCTACACAAGGCTGGAATGGGCTACAAACCAATCACCAAGCAGCTTGGTGAGAAGGTGACAACAGTTGGTGCGATTATTCGCAAATGAAAAAAAAAAAACACAAAATAACTGTCAATCTCCCTCGGTCTGGGGCTCCATGCAAGGTCTTTGCAATGATCATAAGAATGGTGAGGAATCAGCCCAGAACTACACAGGAGGATCTTGTCAATGATCTCAAAGCAGCTGGGACCATAGTCACCAAGAAAACAATTGGTAACACACTACACCGTGAAGGACTGAAATCCTGCAGCGCCCGCAAGGTCCTTCTGCTCAAGAAAGCACATGTACAGGCCCGTCTGAAATTTGCTAATGAACATCTGAATGATTCAGAGAACTGGGTGAAAGTGTTGTGGTCTGATGAGACCAAAATACAGCTCTTTGGCATCAACTCAACTCACTGTGTTTGGAGGAGGAGGAATGCTGCCATTGACCCCCAAGGACACCATCTCCACCATTAAATATGGAGGTGGAAACATTATGCTTTGGGAATGTTTTTCTGCTAAGGGGACAGGACAACTTCACTGCATCAAAGGGACGATGGACAGGGCCATGTATCGTCAAATCTTGGGCGAGGACCTCCTTTCCTCAGCCAGGGCATTGAAAATGGGTTGTGTATGGGTCTTCCAGCATGACAATGACACATGGCCAAGGCAACAAAGGAGTGGCTCAAGAAGAAGCACATTAGGATCCTGGAGTGCCCTAGCCCATCTCCAGACCTTAATCCCATAGAAAATATGTGAAGGGAGCTGAAGGTTCAAGTTACCAAATGCCTCAAAACCTTAATGACTTGGATTGGATCTGCAAAGAGGAGTGAGGGAAAATCCCTCCTGAGATGTGTGCAAACCTGGTGGACAACTACAAGAAATGTCTGACCTCTGTTATTGCCAACAAGGGTTTTGCCACCAAGTACAAGTCATGTTTTGCGAAGGGGTCAAATACTTATTTCACTCATTAAAATGCAAATCAATTTATAACTTTTGAAATGCGTTTTTCTGGATTTTTGTTACTCACTGTTAAAATATACCTACCATTACAATTATAGACTGACCATTTCTCAGTGGGCAAACAAAATCAGCAGGGGATCAAATAATTTTTTTCCTCACTGTGTGTATATATACTTATAATAGCAAATGTGCTTGTTAAATATATATAGCAAGAGAGGGAAGTGAGAAGGATGTCATGGACATTTGGAGTACTGCTTTAACTATTATACAAAATGAATACTAGCTTTTAACATACTTTAGCCTAACTTTTGTTTTCTCCTTCTTTCCTTATTTTGATAATTGTGGTTTTGCTTGAGCTACATCCTGTGACTTCGGGTCACTGTGACCTGAGGATATATACAGCCGTGGCCAAATATTTTGAGAATAACCCAAATATAAATCTTTACAAAGTCTGCTGCTTCAGTGTTTTTAGATCTTTTTGTCAGATGTTACTATGGTATACTGTAGTAAAATTACAAGCATTTCATGCGTGTCAAAGGCGTTTATTGATAATAACATTACGTTTATGTAAAGAGTCAATATTTGCAATGCTGATCCTTCTTTTTCAAGATCCTCTGCAATTCGCCCTGGCATGCTGTCAATCAACTTCTGGGCCACATCCTGACTGATGGCAGCCCATTCTTCCAATCAATCAATGCTTGGAGTTTGTCAAAATTTGTGGGGTTTTTTTTTTTTCATCCGTCTTGAAGGAGTGACCACAAGTTCTCAATATGATTAAGGTCTGGGGAGTTTCCTGGCCAAGGACCCAAAATGTCAATGTTTTGTTCCCCAAGCCACTTAGTTGGACTTGACGGACTTGTGTCTATTTTCAACCTCACCTACTATGTAACTAAGGTGCTCCATAATGCTGGAAAAGACATTGTTCCTCACCAAACTGTTCTTGGATGGTTGGAAGAAGTTGCTCTCGGAGGTTGTTTTTGTACCATTCTTTATTTATGGCTGAGTGAGCCCACTTCCTTGGCTGAGAAGCAACCCCACACATGAATGGCCTCAGGGTGCTTGACTGTTGGTATGACAGGACTGATGGTAGCGCTCATTTTCTTCTCTGGATAAGGTGTTTTCCGTATGCCCCAATCAATCGGAAAGGGAATTCATCAGAGAAAATGACTTTACCCCAGTCCTCAGCAGTCCAATCCCTGTACCTTTTACAGAATATCTGTCCCTGGTGGGGTTTTTTTTTGGAGAGAAGTGGCATCTTTGCTGCCCTTCTTGACACCAGGCCATCCTCCAAAAGTCTTTGTCTCACTGTGCAAGAAGATGCACTCACACATGCCTGCTGCCAGTGTATCATTACCGCTTACTGACTGGTTGCTAGAGGTTAAAGCACACATTACGGCTCACTGATTAGTTGGTAGATGTTACAGCACATGATTCCTGCTGGTTGACTGGTTGCTAGGGATTACTGTACAGTAATACTGCTCACTGATTGGTTGCTAGAGGTTATAGCACATCATCTCACTGCAGGGGGCATGATATACATATGAATGCCGCCTTTATTTACATATCTATGTCGCCGGATGCAGCTATTTACATATGAATGCTGCTGTTATTTACATATGAATGCCGGTTATTTATATGTAAACACGGGTCTACAGATGAGTCATCTGTACACAACAATAGGGCAGAGCTAGGCAGCATTAGTAGCAGCACTTCACATGGAGATATCAGGACACAGCAAGGGACTAAAACTTCAAGGGACAAGGGAATTTAAACTGGGATAGCTGGCAAGTATGAGTCAGCTGCTTTGGGCCCCACAACAATGACAGGGCCCAGGGCAGCTGCCCCTTTTGCCCTGCCTTAAAGACGACCCTGCTTGATTTTTCCTTCCTGCTCTGGGGCACGCGCGTGCCGCCGGCAACCAGCTCCCGCTGTGATGGGACACAGCAGGAGCCAATCAGCGGGTCCGGCAGACCCGATGTCCGCCGGGACCCACCGATCTTTCCTGAGGCAGACAGAACGGTGGTCTGCCTATGTAAACAAGGCAGATCGCCGTTCTGTGACAGGAGTAGACAGATCCTGTGTTTCTGCTAAGCAGGTACACGGATCTCTGTCATCTTACAGTACAAGCATCCCCCCCACCACAGTTAGAAAGCACTCGATAGGGACACATTTAACCCTTTGATCACCCCTGATGTTAACCCCTTTCCTGCCAATGTCATTAGTACAGTGACAGTGCATATGTAGCACTGATCACTTTATTCGTGTCACTGGTCCCCCAAAAAAGTGTCACTTGGTGTCCAATTTGTCTGCCGCAACGTCACAGTCCCACTATAAGTCGCTGATCGCCGCCATTACTAGTAAAAACAAATAAATAAATAAAAATTACATAAAAATATCCCATAGTTGGTAGACACTATAACTTTTATAGGGCGTACACACGGTTGGACATTGATCGGATATTCCGACAACAAAATCCTAGGATTTTTTCCGACAGATGTTGGCTCAAACTTGTTTTGTCTACACACGGTCGCACAAAGTTGTCGGAAAATCCGATCGTTCTAAACGCGGTGACGTAAAACACGTACGTCTGGACTATAAACGGGGCAGTGGCCAATAGCTTTCATCTCTTTATTTATTCTGAGCATGCGTGGCACTTTATCTGTCGGATTTGTGTACACACGATCGGAATTTCCGACAACGGACTTTGTTGTCGGAAAATTTTATCTCCTGCTCTCCAACTTTGTGTGTCGGAAAATCCGATGGAAAATGTCCGATGGAGCCCACACAGGGTCGGAATTTCCGACAACACGCTCCGATCGGACATTTTCCATCGGAAAATCCGACCGTGTGTACGGGGCATTACGCAAACCAATCAATATACGCTTATTGGGGTTTTGTTTACCAAAAACATGTAGCAGAATACATTGATGAAAAAAAATAGATTTTTTGCATTTTTTTTTTGGATGTGTTTTATAGCAGAAAGTAAAATTCATTGTTTTTTTTTCAAAATTGTTGTTTTTTTTTGTTTATAGCACAAAAAATAAAAACCGCAGAGGTGATCAAATACCACCAAAAGAAAGCTCTATTTGTGGGGAAAAAAGTGACATCTTTATTTGGGTACAGCGTCGCCAGACCACACCATTGTCAGTTACAGTAAAGCAGTGCCGTATCGGGGGTTGTAGGGGCAGCTGCAGCAAAGGAGGTGAAAAATTGAGACTTTATAATCACTTTAAGGTAAAAAAGAACTTTTGTGTTCTGCTCCCCCCTCCCCTTATACTTACCTGAACTCGCTCTCGATCCAGCGTTGTGCCCAAGACCAGTGTCTCTCTCTCCTCACTGTCTCAGAGGAAGCCATTGGCTCCTGCTGCTGGCAATCATAGCCAAGGAGGAGGTAGCAGGGGGCAGGGCCGAGCCACAGTGTGTGTGTCATTGGACAAACAGAGCTCACCTCACCAGCAAGCCTGCGCGAGTACCCCCATAGCAAGCAGCTTGCTATGAGCGCACACAGCAGGGAGGTGGAGACAGGAGTGCCGGCGAGAGACCCCTAGAAGAGGAGGATTGAGACGGCTCTGTGCAAAACCATTACACAGAACAGGTAACCATGACATGTTTGTTATTTAAAAAAAAAAAAATATATATATATATATATATATATATCTCCTTTACAGTTACTTTAAACTTTTTCATCTAGGATAAGTGTGGTATCGAATTTAAACTCGTCTTCAACAGAATTTGATGTATACACACTGTGAATCAGCTACAGCAATGAATCTTTATAAAAAAATTTAAAAAGTTGAATTGTAAAAGTCAAAAGTTTTTTTTATCTGTAACTGAAACCCATTTGGCTCGCTAAAATTCTCATATGTACATTCGAGACGATGGTACACCCTCATAGAATAGAGCAGCGGAACCATATTGATTTTGCAGCCAGAGTGGCTTTTTAATGTATGTTTAATCTATTTTATTAAGTATTTGCAAAAAATACAGGTTTTTAATACACATACATAACTACTGTATACAACCATATTACAGTAAGTTACAAGCAATGTAGAACAGAGTAATAAAAACATATATATACATACATATATATACATATATATATATATATATATATATATATATATATACACACACACACACACAGTGAGGGCAGAAAGTATTCAGACCCCCTTAAATTTTTCACTCTGTTATATTGCAGCCATTTGCTAAAATCATTTAAGTTTTTTTTCCCTAAATAATGTATACACAGCACCCCATATTGACAGAAAAACACAGAATTGTTGATATTTTTGCAGAGTTATTAAAAAAGAAATACTGAAATATCACATGGTCCTAAGTATTCAGACCCTTTGCTGTGACACTCATATATTTTATTTAACTCAGGTGCTGTCCATTTCTTCTGATCATCTTTGAGATGGTTCTACACCTTCATTTGAGTCCAGCTGTGTTTGATTATACTAATTGGACTTGATTAGGAAAGCCACACACCTGTCTATACAAGACCTTACAGCTCACAGTGCATGTCAGAGCAAATGAGAATCATAAGGTCAAAGGAACTGCCCGAAGAGCTCAGAGATAGAATTGTGGCAAAGAACAGATCTGGCCAAGGTTACCAAAAAATTTTTGCTGCACTTAAGGTTCCTAAGAGCACAGTGGCCTCCATAATCCTTAAATGGAAGATGTTTGGGATGACCAGAACCCTTCCTAGAGCTGGCCGTCCGGCCAAACTGAGCTATCGGGGGAGAAGAGCCTTGGTGAGAGAGGTAAAGAAAAACCCAAAGATCACTGTGGCTGAGCTTCAGAGATGCAGTCAGGAGATGGGAGAAAGTTGTAGAAAGTCAACCATCATTGCAGCCCTCCACCAGTCGGGGCTTTATGGCAGAGTACAGCCTCTCCTCAGTGCAAGACACATGAAAGCCTGCATGGAGTTTGCTAAAAAAAAAACACCTGAAGGACTCCAAGATGGTGAGAAATAAGATTCTGTGGTCTGATGAGACCAAGATAGAACTTTTTGGCCTTAATTCTAAATGGTATGTGTGGAGAAAACCAGGCACTGCTCATCACCTGTCCAATACAGTGACAACAGTGAAGCATGGTGGTGGCAGCATCATGCTGTGGGGGTGTTTTTCAGCTGCAGGGACAGGGCGACTGGTTGCAATCGAGGGAAAGATGAATGTGGCCAAGTACAGGGATATCCTGGACGAAAACCTTCTCCAGAGTGCTCAGGACCTCAGACTGGGCCAAAGGTTTACCTTCCAACAAGACAATGACCCTAAGCACACAGCTAAAATAATGAAGGAATGGCTTCACAACAACTCAGTGACTATTCTTGAATGGCCCAGCCAGAGCCCTGACTTAAACCCAATTGACCATCTCTGGAGAGACCTAAAAATGGCTGTCCACCAACATTTACCATCCAACCTGACAGAACTGGAGAGGATCTACAAGCAGGAATGGCAGAGGATCCCCAAATCCAGGTGTGAAAAACTTGTTGCATCTTTCCCAAAAAGACTCATGGGTGTATTAGATCAAAAGGGTGCTTCTACTAAACACTGAGCAAAGGGTCTGAATACTTAGGACCATGCGAGATTTCAGTATTTCTTTTTTAATAAATCTGCAAAAATGTCAACAATTCTGTGTTTTTCTGTCAATATGGGGTGCTGTGTGTACATTAATGAGGAAAAAAATGAACTTAAATGATTTTAGCAAATGGCTGCAATATAACAAAGAGTGAAAAATTTAAGGGGTTCTGAATACTTTCTGTCCCCACTGTATATATATATATATATATATATATATATATATATATATATATCTATATATAGATATATATATAGATATATATCTATATATAGATATATATATTTATTTAGTTTTGAACAGTGGTTGAGAATTTTTTATTTAAATCATACAGGGAAATTATTATGGAAAAAATAACAGGGCAATTATTATGGATTTTTTAAATCTGGAGTTGGGATTTGGGACTGTCAGGAATCCTCCATGACCCATTTAAGATCTTCTTCCTTATTTTGTAGCTTCCTGCTGCATGGGCAGACTTTTATTGAATATTCTTTTTTTTTTTTTTTCCTCAATCAGTGACACGGGTGAATATACTTGTGTTTTGTCCAGCCTTTGCCTTTCTCCTTATCTCCAGATCCTTGGAACGCCTTCTAACACTCTCTCTCTCACTTTCATTTATCTCTAAATTTAGAATTCTTATTTATTAATGAACTCTTTCACTAAACAATAGAGGACGGTAAGTTTCTTTTCGAGGTGGGCTCTCTCCATTAACGACCTGGTTTCCTCTTAGAAAAAAAATAAAATATCTGGGATGAATGCTTGCTTCTGACGACGCACAAGTCATCTCTACTTACTCGCAGATTAGTCCTCCTTGTGTCTTCCATAACAAGCATTCTTCTCCTCTCTGAGGCCTTTGGTATTTTAGGACATCCTTGTTGCTCTCAGTTGGCAAGAGTGGAAAATTAATTTTGAACTAATTAGCCAGCTTAGCGCACCGCATCCCTTGCAGAGGTACTGGATAAGACATCGTATGTACATCCAACACTTGACACTGCCCAAATTAAGAGAGCCAGCACAAAGACACCCAGGCTAGCTATTGTTCCCATTAAAAGGTCAGGGGTAGATCCTTACAATGTTCCTATTAAGAATTAATAAATGACCACGCTCTCTTTTGTTGGACTTTAATTATTACTAGAAGAAATGCTTGAATAAACAAAAACATTTTGAGACCTTTTTTTCCTCCTTCCAAATGATTTGTTATTCTTTTGTCCACTGAGCTCTTTTCTGTGTGGTCAGTAGCTGGAGAAGAGGTTCTTTTTAATACAATCCAGGTAAGGTTAGCTCTGAATATGGGGTACACACAAAAAAAAAAAAAAAAGCCATAACGTATCACTGCTGTATATGTGTATTTAAAGTGGAACTTTACCCATAACTACTTGATAAAAAATAATGTTGTTTAGCAAGGAACATACATTCCACATTTTTAATTATGCTACCAAAATTAGTGTGTGCTGTAAATTGCCTCCAGCATTGTTCCTCTTGCTTCTTGCTGGAGGTTGTCATCTTGCCGAAGCCTAGAGACCCCGAGCAGCAGTAAGTCTTTAGGCTGTCAGCAAATCGGCCTCTACAAATTTGGCATAGTGCCAAAAAATAGAGCGCAACTGAGCATGTGCAGGAGAGGGTAAGACCATGTTTCACTGTAATTTAAAAAGTATAGGCACTTATTTGTAATGTTTCACATAGCTATACCTGCAAAACGGGCCAGCCTGAACTGATCTAGCAGGACTTAATTTTCTCACTATGGGGTTGATTTACTAAAACTGGAGCACTCAGAATATGGTGCAACATGGCATGGTAGCCAATCAGCTTTCAACTTCAGCTTGTTCAATTAAGCTTTGGCAATAAAACCTGGAAGCTGATTGGTTTCTATGCAGAGCTGCACCAGATTTTGCACTCTTCAGATTTAGTAAATCAACCCCTATGTGTTTTACACCAGGGAGGTAGCACACACAGCTCATCCATTGGATACACATACAACACTATAGTTGCAATCATCCCCATACATGTGGAATGTGTTGTGGCGATCGAGTATGCTATGTGGATGTTTTCTTGGCTGGGGTGGGGTCCCTTGTCTCAGCTCCGGAACAGACAACCATTTTGGGGTCCCATCTCTCTCGATGCTAGCCCAGCACAGTGCTTAAGCCGACCTTTTATTTCTGTACCCAACTCCTGATGAATGGCTTATAGCCATGAAACGCGTCGAGTTTCCATGGGGTGCTCAGTCAAGTCTGGCTCATGATCTAGTTATTGGCCCTTATATACCTTTTAGACATTCATACTCCATTGAGTACTATGTAACTATTTATGTGTATCTTTTCTTGTTTCTACAGCAGCTCTGTTGCATATGGTGCACCAATGCATGTTAATAGGAAATATCTTGTATTATTTATATCCATAATTAATCATGCTCAAGATTGATATTTTTCACCTTATTGCCAAATTCCGTCTCTATGACATGTTACATATTTGTATTTATACCTTTTTTTTATCAATATTCAATACTTCCCATGTGTTATCAAACTGAAACATATGTATCCATCATATTCATGCCATGTGTGCATGTGTATGTATATATATGAAAATACTTTACTTGTTTCATACTATTGCTACAAATGAACAATGTTTACCAACCATTCTACCTCCACAAGTCAATTGCCTCATTTAAAGTCCCACACGCCTTTCTTAGGCTGGCCATACACTTATAGATTATCTGCAGATTTTCTATGGTTAGATGGAAAAAGTGGGAGATTCCTCCATCCACACAGTTTAGCGAACATGGAGAGATCTGTTGCACATTTTCTATCTAACCATAGAAAATCTGCAGATAATCTATAGGTGTATGGCCAGCCCCAAACTCCCCCCCATATTAATTTTCTTACTAAAGCATACCTCCCAACATTTTGAGATAGGAATGAGGGACACCTACCAGCAAACATATGTAGGCATAGGACTGTCACACCGCCTTAAAGGAGAATTAACCAAACAAAAATTCATTAAATCTAGAAGGGCTTTTTTTTACCACTACTATTCCTTTATATTGGCTTTTAAAATTTAAAATTTTTAATTTGGCTTTTAAAATTTACAAATGCAGCAATTTAGAAATTGGATGAAATGTTTAGCACTGGGAAATACTTTTTGAAAGATAAGTAGTGCATTTTATATACAACTATATAGATCAGACCAAAATGAGGGACAAATGAGGAGGAAGGAGGGAGAGAGGGACATTGCTCCAAATCAGGGACAGTTGGGAGCTATGCTAAAGTTCGACTTTAAGATGGTAGAGCAGATCCCTAAACAATAGGCCCAGTGTACACTTGCATTTTTAGTGACTTTAAAGATGCAGAAAAAAAACCCAAAAAACAAATGAGACAAAAACAATGCCACTTCAGCCCCAGAAGGTTTACCCCCTTCCTGAGCAGGCCATTTTTTGTCATACGGCACTGCGTTAATTTAACTGACAATTGAGCGATTGTGCAAGGCTGTACCCAAATAAAATTTATGTGCTTTTTTTCCCACAAATAGAGATTTCTTTCTGCGTTTTTTTTTTACAATTTTTGCGTTAGGAAAAAAAAAAAAAGATAGACCATTTTGAAAAAAACAAACAAACATTTTTTTTTTACTTTAAAAAACATACCAAATAAAAAAAATGTTTCTGCTACATGTTTTTGGTAAAAACAAAATCCCAAAGAGCATATATTGACTGGTTTGCGCAAAAGTTATAGCGTCTACAAACTATGGGATATTTTTTTGAATTTTTTTTTTGTGGGACTGTGACATTGTGGTGGACAAATCTGACACAAAGTGACACTTCGGGGGGACCAGTGACACTAATACAGTGATCAGTGCTAAAAATAAAAAATTGCACTGTCACTGTACTAATGACACTGACAGGGAAGAGGTTAACATCAGGGGCAATAAAAAGGTTAAATGTGCTCCCTGGGGGTGCTTAATAACTGTGTGAGGAAGGTGCTTTGACTGGGGGGAAGACAGAGATCTGTTGCTTAGCAAAAACACAAGATCTCCATCTCCCCCTCTTACAGAATGGCGGTCTGCCATTCTGCCTCTCCTGAGAACGATCGTGTGTCCCGGCAGACATTGTATCTGCCGGACCCGCTGATTGGTTCTCACTGTGTCCAAGAACATCGGGAGCGCCGCTGGCGGCACGCGCCCCAGTGCACAAAATCACGTACAGGTACGTGATTTCGCGTAGGAGGGCCACCCTGCCACAGTTTATCTGCATGGAGTGGTCCATAACAGGTTAAAGTGTATCTCTAGACAAACACGTTTTTGTTTAGTTTTCGATACTTCGAAAAATTAAGACCTGTACACACTAGTTTTTTTTTTCTTTGGGTTGAATGAAAGAAAACTGACGGCTCAGGTCAGAGCCGCTGTATTAACATTCCGAGGTGTACTAGGCTTTAGACCCTCAAGTTTTTTTAGTGCCCATGTGTGTTTCCATTGAGGAGATTCACCCCTCTTTTTTACTGATGACCATTGTTATCAAGAAAGCAAAGGGGAAACCAAACTTTTATAGATGTCCCCAGGGCAAGAGATGAGGGGAATTCTTCAAATATGGACTCTTGTTCGGGGAGTGAATCTCTAAGAGGGTAATCCCCCTCACTTTCAGGGATTTCCCCTGGTGTCCTGTTGCATCCCTGGGAAAAAGAATGGTTTGGCTGTACACACACTTTAAATATAATGGTTAAAGTTTCATTCTTTTAGCTGGTTCAAGAGCTCCTGGCAAATTTAGAAAAGAGGCAAGCAAATATTAAAAAGAAGAGGTTAGTTTAGTAGTTAAGTTAGATTAGTATTATGGGTTCGTTTAGTGGTTGTTTGTAGTGTTAGGGGGGTATAAAGTGGAAGTAAACCCTCCTATCGTTTTTAGCTAAGGAAGATGCCATCTTGGCCTCTGTTCGATCTTCAACTGCCATGATGCTGCACATGTAATCAGTTATCACATCAGCCATCTGATGGTTTGACAGTTTGGTTGAGTGTTACATTTCCGGCATTTGCCAGGAATGTAACTTTTTTTAAACTGTTAAATCGATGGGTTCACTTCCACTTTAGGTCCCATGGTCATGTCATCACACCACTGCAGTTTTCTGGAGTCGGAGAGGACAACAAAGGACAATGCCACTGGACAGTTAATAGAAAAGGGTCCACATCACGAAAGCAGCTCCTTGGGTTATGAGACCCAGGATTTAGGTAAATAAAAAGGGCGCAGGGGGCGTGGTCTGGACATGGCGGAGTAGAGATGTGTTCTACCTGAGCTCCTACCGTCCACCCCTTCAGCAAACTCATCTACTGATGCAGCTTTTCACCACGTCATGAGCTTAAAGAAGAAGTGGAAGGTGAAGGGCACTCACGGGACTTCTCCCTGGTCGGAAATAGCGCACTACTATCCTGGGCTTACACGCTGCGGGCCCGCACCGCAGACACACTTGGAGAGGCCTCACCGGGCCCACCGATGGCGGCTCTCTGCCTCGCCGGCCATCTCGGAATCCCTATCGTGCTTTCCTGAGGATCTGACATCTCAACCTGCAGCCTCCCCAGGCCCATCGGCCCCCTACCTTCTGTAGTGGGAGATCAAGATCTCAGGGCTCAGCCTCCAGGCACTGCAAGCAGACATGGAGGCACTGGTTCACCGGCTGGAGGAGGCACACCACAGAGACCTCCACGCCATCAATGCAGATATCCAGCAGCTATCTGATCGGATCTCCTCAGGCGAAACGTCCCTGACATCCCTGGAGAGCCATGTATCCCAGATGGAAAAAGAAGAGTCCTCACAGACCTCTCAGATTACCACGCTGCAGCTACATATGGAGGAGCTTGAGGACCGAAGCTGCTGCAATAATCTGAGATTGCGGGGCATCCCAGAAGCCACAGGACAGGAGTCCCTGCAACCCATGGTCCGGGATATCCGTTGTCGGCTGGCTACTTCCATCACCCCCCAAGACCTGGAATTCAACAGAATACACCGGGCTCTCAGTCCTTGCTCCACCGATCCAAACAGACCCAGAGATGTCATCTGTCGCCTGCATCGCTACTCCCATAAGGATCTGATCCTCCGCAAAGCCTGGAAGGTAGGTGACATTGATTTTGATGGAGCCCGTGAAAATTCTGCCTGACCTGTCAAGGGCTACCCTCAGCGGAGGACTCTGCTACGTCCCCTCCTGGACAGGGCTGCAGCAGTTGGGCTGTACCTATCACTGGGGCTTCCCTATGTCATTGACAGTGCGGAAGGGCCCTGCCTCCCTTGCTCTGTTTGATCCTGCTGACCTACCGGGTCTGTTTGCATTCCTGGAGACTGATGCTTCTCCAGTCCCCAATTGGCTGCAGTTACTGCGGAGGCCAGCACGCCTTTCGGCTCCTGCAGCAAAAAAGGTCACCTGACCCTGTTGTGGGGACCGAACTTGCTCATCTCCGTTGGCAGGTCTCCGACCTCCTTTGATACAAAGCTAAAGCAGCACTCCAATCATCCAATCTGGGGACAAATGTGGCTAATGGCTAGCTCGGGCTCTCAGAGACCAATGTAAGGCTTCTTATATCTCATATATTAAGGATTCGGACGGGCGAAAACTCTTTACCCAAAGATATCGCCCACATGTTTGGGGAATTTTATTCCTCCCTCTACAATCTTCCATCCTCTGCTCCCTCCTCCTTCTCCATAGAAAAATATCTCTCTTCGGCACATCTATTGTGCCTCCCATCCCGATTCGGGGAGAGCTTGAGGTCCCCATCTCCATGGCGGGGCTGTAAAGTCAGCCAAACACGGCAAAGCACCCGGCATAGACGGGTTCACAATACAGTACTACAAGACCCTCCTCCCCTTGTTACATCCACATATGGTAAAAGTATTTAATGGCCTAGGCCAGACTACTTCATTCCCACCTGAATCACTCTTACCACATGTCTCAGTTATCCCAAAAGAAGTGAAGGATCCCTCTGTTTGCAGACGTTACCGACCGATCTCTTAGCTGAATGTGGACTTGAAGCTCTTCACCAAGATACTTGCCTCTCGGCTGCAATCCTTGCTACCCCAACTAGTCCATCTAGATCAAGGGGACTTCATCCCTACCCATGAAGCAAGAGACAACACGATCAAAGTGCTCAATTTGGTTCACTTCGCCAATCAAAAGGGCTCTCCCTGCATCTTTCTCATCACCGATACAGAGAAAGCCTTCGATAGGGTGCACTAGACATTACTGTTTGTGGTCCTGAGGCACATGGGTTTTGGAGAGCAGATGCTCTGCTGGGTATCTAGCGTATACTCTTCGCCTAGAGCTGTGGTCAAGGCGAATGGGGTGTTTTCAGAGCTGTTTCCTATCTTCAACGGCATCCGTCAGGGATGCCCACTCTCACCCCTCCTATTTGCCCTCTTGTTAGAGCCCTTCCTAAACAGGATAGAATCCAGATGTCTCTGGCATTCAGGTGGGCAACCTTTCCCATAAAGTCTCCGCCTATGCGGACGACCTACTATTTTCTCTAACCAATCCTCACGGTCTCTTTGCCACATCTACTGAAAGAAATTGATCATTACGGAACACTATCAAATATGAAAATTAATCATTCCAAATCGGAGGCAATGGGAGTCGCCTTGCTCTTCCCTTTGCAGCACACTCTCAAACTTAACTTCAACTTTAAATGGACCTCCTCAGCGTTGAAGTATCTGGGCACCCTCATCCCACCAAACTTAGCAGACACGTTTAAAGTGAACTTTGCACCCCTGCTCAGTGAAGTCCGCTCCCTTCTAGACAAATGGAATTGAGGATTGCATTCATGGTTTGGACGCTGTAACATCAAAATGAGCATTATGCCAAAATTCCTGTTCCTCTTTCAGACTCTACCCATCTCCATCTCTTCATCCTTCTTTGGCCAAATCAATTCCTCTTTACCAAGTTCATCTGTGCACACAAACGGCCTAGGATCGGCAGACGCCTCCTGACACTACCTAAAATCTTTGGTGGAGGGGCGGGGACGCTTGCAAATACTACCAAGCGGTCCATCTGGGGAGTGTAATAGATTGTCGCAGACACAGGAACCTTAAACTATGGACACATGTAGAACAGCAGTTTAGCCCTATCCCTCTGAACAGGGCGTCATGGTGCTATGCTTCCTTACCAGCTTCCCTCAAGTATCATCCTACTATAGGTCCTATTCTTCATGTCAGACACATGACTTGTATGAAACCGGAGCTTTCCTCCACTCATTCCCCACATTGGGAAACCCCGGATTCCTGCTGGGGGTGGAACACGGCCCATTCCGGGAAGGGGACTGCTTTCAATTTCCCCATATTTTAGATTACTAACGCCTGGCCCTCTCCATGTTGATGCTGCCGGATGGTCAGTATAAACTACCTTTCTGACTTCAGCTTAATCACTTCTTCCGCACCCTGGGTCCCCAGAATCAATTGCGCAACCAGTGGACTCTGTTTGAATCATACTGTGAAGACAAAGACCCCCTCCCGCATACCCTATCAAAGATGCATTATGCACTGCTCATCTTCCCTCCAGATGACTTTATCTTGCCGAGCCTTAGCAAGTGGAAAAGGGACCTTGATGGGACCTTCACAACTACCCAATGGCAAAAACATCATCCACCTTTCCCTGAAGTCATCCATCTGCACACAGGAATCATACTATAAAATACTGACGAACTGGTACCTTACCCCGTGGACTGAGTAGATGTTTTCCAGAGACTTCAGAGCGTTGTTGGAGATGAGAAGGGAACCTTCCTTCATATCTTCTGGTCCTGTTCAAAGCTCCAACTGTATTGGTCAGAGGATTTCCCAACAATTTACAGACTTCCCCATTCCAAGGGATCTTGCCTTCTTCCTGCTCCACTGCTCACAAATGTCAATTCAGACGTACAAAAAAATCAAATCTTCCGTCACTTGACTAACGCTGCCAAAACCTGTGTCACTTTGCGTTGGAAAGACCCCAATCCCCCTTCCATTGCCATGTGGCTCAATAGGGTTAGGAGTGTTAATACCCTGGAAGATCTGGTACTAACTGCCCAAAATAAAAGAGAACGATATTCGACGACATGGGCATACTGGAACATGTTCGTATATTCGGACGAAGGGAAGTTCCTCCTGGAGAATTGCTCTGAAGATTGAAGTCCATCATTCGCACTGTTGCATCCATGCGTTCCATCACCCTGGCCCCTCCTCCTCCTTTTTCTCTCCTCTTCCCCCCTACTCAACTACGCCATGCCTTGACACCCTTATGGACGACTCTATGCCTCCACAATATAGTTCTCTCCTACACAAAACTGAACTGTCCCTCGCACACTGCGAGCGATATGTACATGGTTACCACCTAATCTGCTGAAGGGAGAAATCTGACTGCTAGTATTGTCACACTAACCTACTATCGAGCAACTCAACCTTAAACTGTGTTACGATAGCTTATGCCCATGTCTGTTTTGTAATGGCACCCTCGGTGCTTTTGGTTGCTATGTGGTATGATGGTTATATTATTCTTCTATACAAATAAAGAACTTGGGGAAAAAAAAAAAAAAGGTGCCACGTATAGGTGGACTATTGGTCACAGTTTCCTATTGGGAGTTGGGGATAAGCTCCCAATCATGTGATCACCAGATCTGGCTCCTACCTTTAACAACCACTTAAAGGGCCAGCAGCAAAGGAGTTAAAGCAACCCTCCTACTAACTACACAAAATGGAACCAAAACCCATCTGTAAAAAGGTGTATTCTGGACTTTCTGGCAGGCGATCTTTAACATTTGTAGTCCTGCAGATCTTCACCTGCTGCTGGTATCTAAAACTTCCGGGTGTTTTGGATACCTGTTCTCTTGCTGTGTACCCTTCTCGCCACCTATGTTACTACATGACATACAGAACCAGAACGCTCAAAGTAAACTCTAAAAATGCACAATCTCTATTTTTGGTCCATATCAGTGACTCAGAACATAAGTCAAAGCTTTAGCCTGATAGGCAGGGAACCAGCTTTCTCAAAAAGGAATTTCAATAATGGCAGCCTCCATAAGTCACATTACAAAGGCCCTTTAACCACTTCAGCCCCGGAAGGATTTACCCCCCTCCTGACCAGAGCACTTTTTGTGATTCGGCACTGCATTGCTTTAACTGACAATTGCGCGGTCGTGCGACGTGGCTCCCAAACAAAATCGACGTCCTTTTTTCCCCACAAATAGAGCTTTTTTTTGATCACCTTTCTAGTGATCAGCTTTCTTTTGATCACCATTTGATCACCTCGGTGATTTTTATTTTTTACGCTATAAACAAAAAAGAGCGTCAATTTTGAAAAAAAAAGCATTTTTTTTAACTTTTTGCTATCATAAATATCCCCCAAAAATATATAAAAAAACATTTTTTTCCTCAGTTTAGGCTGATACGTATTCATCTACATATTTTTGGTATTAAAAAAAAAAAATCGCAATAAGCGTTTATTGATTGGTTTGCGCAAAAGTTATAAGGTCTACAAAATAGGGGATAGTTTTATGGCATTTTTATTAATAATTTTTTTTTACTAGTAATGGTAGTGATCAGCGATTTTTATTGTGACTGCGACATTATTGCGGACACTTTGGCGCTATTTTGGGACCATTCACATCAGCAAACATTAAAAATGCATTGATTACTGTTTAAATGTGACTGGCAGTGAAGGGGTTAACCACTAGGTGGCGCTGTAGGGATTAAGTGTGTCCTAGGGAGTGATTCTAACTGGGGGGGGGGGTGGGCTATGTGTGACACGACCCTGTCACTAGGCAGAACGGGGGAAATGCTTGTTTACATCAGCATTTCCCCGTTCTTCCTCTCCGTGAGACGATCGCGGCTATCCCCGTGGACATCGAGTCTGTGGGACCCGCGGTCGGACTCACGGATCTTATAGTACAGACCTCGCGAGATTACGTACAAAAACGTTATTTCGCGCAGCGGAGCCAACCTGCCGCAGTAAAACTGCGGCGGCTGGTCCGCAAGCGGTTAAAAAAAAAAAGACAATCTTTTCAACAAAAAGCTTCATATAAGGATAATATGTGCATTTATTGTATGTTATGCTTGTTTTTTATCTGGAAAATCATCCCTTGTGTAGACATCTAAAAGCCCTGACCGCAAGCTGCCACCATCTTGGATGTGATGTGAGCAGCCCCCCGCTGACTCAGAGCCTCAATCAAGTGACACTCTATAGGAGCGGTCTCAAAACTGGCGGAACTATAAGGTGAAACTATAAGTCCCATTATGCCTCTGCCTGTGAGAGTCATGCTTGTAACGGTCAGCCTTGCAATGCCTCATGGGACTTGTGGTTTCGCAACAGCTGGGACCCCTGCTCTATAGTATTGCCCTTCACTTCTCCCCTTAGCTGCTACATAAAAGGTTATGTATGGAAATGAGAGGAGTGATGGAGCTAAGCCAACAAAGAGAACAACTAGACACTCCCAGAAGTGGGGTTGCACCAACACCATTTTTTTTTATCGGCGAGTGAGAGTACTGATACTTACAGTCAAGTACTCGCGGATACGGAGTGCCAATACATTGTGGTACCTGGTGCAAATCACACTACAAAGAATCACTTGGGGTGGACCGCCTCTACATTTCCTTCTCCGCATTCCTGTTCAAATCACATGCGATTTTTTAGAGTGCAATTTTCCCCCATTAATTTTGTAATGACGCAAATCACACTGCAAAGTATCGGTTTAGGTATATCAGTATACTCACGCAAATGCTTGGTATTGGCACCGATATCGGTGAAGAGGAGAGGGCTATGATGTACAAGTAGGGAGTGGGCTGTGTTAGGAAACGGACTATCCTGGAGTAGTCAAATTTTCAAGCAAGTTTAAAGGCATATTTCAAGTGAAAAAAAAAAAAGAATTTATGGAAAAAGAAAAAAAAACATGCAAGTAAGCATTTTAAAACATTTGTTTTTGTGTGGTTTTACCTGCATTTTTTTGATTGGTAAAGGGTTTTTAAGGATCTACTATGGAAGGGGAGGAGACACCACTCTGATTCATTCAGCTGTGTGTGTAAATTTAACCTTTAGCTACCAAGTGCCAAAAAGCAGGTAAGAATACTTTGAAAAAGCATGTAAAATTATCCTAGAGCGCCATTTGCTGGCTGGAACTGAAAATACAGTATGGACTAGAACACACAAGCACGAAACAAAGTAAAAACAACTTTTAATCCAAAACATTACGAAATAATTTGGATACATGCAGAAGGTACACTCATAAAAACGAACAAACCCAGAATGCAATGAAGGCGTTTTGAGTGTGTATGTTGTAGCTCACTCTACTGGAGTAGGAGTGCAACATTCCAAGTGTGAGAAACACTCATAGTCTATCGACACTTCCTCCAACTCTCTGACACTCCGTATTTTGGTAGACTTGGAGCTGGAGAAAGAATCTGCAAAAGACTCTGCATTGTACTCACAATCCAGTGATTGTGTTTGCAATGTTTTGCAGGGTCATTCGCAAAAAAAAATTATGCAGTTTTCTCTGTAAATATACACCAATCAGCCACAACATTTTGACCATCCACCATAACCCATCGAGGCATAAACTCCAATAGACCTCTGAAAATATACTGTGATATCTGGCACCAAAGTCAGTAGTAGCAGATCCTTTAAGTCCTGTAAGCTGCAAGGTGGGGGCTTCATGAATCGGATTTGTTTTTCCAGCACATCTCACAGATACTCCATCAGATTAAGAGCTAGAAGGTTTGAAGGCCATGTCAACACCTCAAACTCATTGTGTCCCTAAAACCATTTTTCAATCCATCAGACCAGGCCACTTTCTTCCATTGCTCTGTGGTCCAGTTCTGGTGCACATGTGCCCATTGTGGGCGCTTTTGGCTGTGGACACGGGTCAGCAAGGGGTCCCCTGACTGGTCTGCAGCTATGCCTCCCTATACTCAACAGTGCAAAGCACTGTGTGTTCTGACACATTTCTATCAAAACCAGCATTACCTTTTTCAGCAATTTTAGCTACAATAGTTCTATTGGATTGGACTACACACGTAAGGGGGGGGGGCGGGGTTCGACTGGGCAGTTGTTGGTACCAAACTATGCAAGTCCCCTCCCTACTTCTTCTTGGATAGGCCAACCACCCACCTGTTGTTGATGGAACTCTCTGCCATATTGTGTTGTACTACTGGCCATAGGCACACTCTTTAAATTCCCAGCCATAGGTCTTAATATTCATGATTAAAAGACTGTCCACATATAAAATGCATTTTCAGACTTTGCTGCAACTTCGCAAGCTTTCTGTGACATAACATCACATTAAACATACTATAAGAATTTGATGTGGAACACCACACACAAAAGTAGACATTCTGTAGTTGCCATTCCTGCTCAGAATGCAAGCACATCACCGTTTACAACCCCATTCCTCTCCTAGGGAGCACCACACAGTTGAGACCACTTCCCCATGTATACTAATGCTGGCCATACATTCTACAATTTTCCTATTCAATTTCCTTTAGATTTACCTTCAACTGTGTAGTGCAAGGGCTTGCCTGATTGCATACAAATTGGAAGCGTTTAGGTTTGACTTTATATTATATGGCTTTGGTAAATCTAAAGGAAAATTGTACAAGAAACTTTTATAGTGTACGGCCAGTCTAAGTCCATATCATCACCCTTCACCATGTCATAGGACCCACAGTTGAGGGTCAGGAGGATCAAGGTGCTTACTATACTGTACCAGTCACTTCTGCAGCTCTGCTCAGCCAGGCATGCTCCCAAATGGCACATACTGTATTTCCCGAGGTTTCCGTCACTACTCAAAAAAGCTGTTCCACCTTGTCTGGACTTCAGCCTTGCAAAAGGCCCTTAAGGTCAGCACTACAGGAGACTACATCTTGACAGCTCTGAGGTGTTTGCCTCCCATGCCCCGCCCACCGTAGGCTCTGTTTGCCACTGGCATTTATTTGGGCATTAATCCCACCCATTACATGACTAGAGGAGGGATGTCTCTAAAAGGGGGCCCCTGTAGGAGCCGCTGAATAGGATGGGTCCTCTGTTCTTTGCCTTGAACTTTTCCAAAAAACCTCAACCCCTCTAACACACCAGGTTGAGTGTAGAAGCACACACTATCACAGGTAATCACTGACGGTAATACTTAGTACCCAGTAATAGCACTATGTCAAAGAAAACAGGCACCAAACTAGGGAGTAAAAGGCAAAGCTTAATATATTTTCATCCAATATGGTCGGTAACTAGGCAAGCACAAAATGTATTAATATTGGTAATAACACAATTTAGCATATAAAGCAATTTAACAGTAAGGACTAGTCATGAGATGACCTTTGGCATCCAGATCAGCACAAACAGTAGCAAGGCCCCCTCAAGTGTAGCAGTGAGCAGTGGTAAAGTTTAATCTACCAAGTGCTGGAACTATACTGTCAGAGCACATTTATGGGGGCAATGCTAGTCTTAGACCGGCTGGGTATGCAATGTTCAAAAATAAAAAAATAAAAAAGTTAGATGGTAGCGGAGGGGGCAGGGGAACAAAAGGGGGCTTGCAGAAGAATTATTATGGGAGGAGCAGTCCTTGAGAGGTCTTCTGACGGATATCGTTGGGGACCTTTAAGAGCGTCGGTACACTTAATGACAGCCCCAGGTAACCTGCATAAAGCATAGGTACGGTATAGTCTCGGCACAGTTGCAAGGTAGATGTGGTTCAGATGCGATAAAGGTTCAGTATAGGGTTGGTATAGGTGAAGTCTAGGTTTGGAATAAGTACGGTATATAGTGTGTTATGGATTGGGTACACTTGGCATCCTGCTCAGAGTAGCTTAGTCCTGGCTAACAGTATCAGCAAAGGGCGAACAGCTCTCTCACCAGTCCCTGGGATGCTGCAGTGACCACTCTCTTTAGAAGCAGGGAGCCCTCTGTCTCTAGATGAAAGCCTCTGGTGATCAGCAGTGGGAAGCAGAGGGCAAGTGGCCGCCCCAGTCTGCAGCAGCGGTGCAGGTGCTGTGGGCGGAACAGTGCTGCCCCTGGATGTCCTTACTCCCATGTGAAAAATATATATACTAAATATATACGTTCGCGCTAATGGTGTATCAAACAAAAAAAAAATGCAGCTGCTATACACAAAGTGCTAATTACTTGAAAAACATAAAAATAAACATAGCGCTCGCAAACACAATAAGTGAAAATTTGTTAACCAAAAAGAAAGTGCAAAATACAATAAGTGAAAATAAAGTCCAAATAAGGTGACTGAAGGTGCTCCCATCCAAAGTGAAGGAAATATAAAGTGCTTCAGAAAAATTCAGGTGTGCAACACCCCCTCACGTATCCCCACTCATCAGATCACAACGACCCCCAGCTTTTCAGTCTGGTGGGTCATTAAAAGCTTGGTAAAGAATCCTGGGATGACGGATAAGGTGATATGCCTTCAGGTCCAGAAATCCTTTAACCACTTAAGGACCGCCTCACGCCGATGTACGTTGGCAAGGCGGCACGGGCAGGCAAAATCACGTACATGTACGTGATTTGCCTCCCGTGGGTGGGGGGTCCGGTCGGACCCCCCCCCCGGTGCCCGAGGTGGTCCCGTTTTGTTCCCCGGCGATCGGAGTGGAGGGGGAGGCCATCCGTTCGTGGCCCCCCCCCTCGGGATCGCCGCCGGCCAATGGGAACACTCCTTTGCTGCTGTATGCTAAACAGCAGCAAAGGAAGTGATGTCATCTCTCCTCGGCTCGGTAGTTTCCGTTCCGGTCCGAGGAGAGAAGACAGGTATGTGAGTGCACCAACACTACACACACAGTAGAACATGCCAGGCACACAAAACACCCCCGATCCCCCCCCCCCCCCATCGCCCCCCCCAATCACCCCCCCCTGTCACAAACTGACACCAGCAGTTTTTTTTTTTCTGATTACTGCATTGGTGTCAGTTTGTGACAGTTACAGTGTTAACACAGTTACTGTTACCCCCCTGTAGGTCTAGGGTACCCCCCTAATAAAGTTTTAACCCCTTGATCACCCCCTGTCGCCAGTGTCGCTAAGCGATTATTTTTCTGATCGCTGTATTAGTGTCGCTGGTGACGGTAGTTAGGGAGGTAAATATTTAGGTTCACCGTCAGCGTTTTATAGCGTCAGGGACCCCCATTTACTATCTGATAAATGTTTTAACCCCTTGATTGCCCCCTAGTTAACCCTTTCACCACTGATCACCGTATAACCGTTACGGTTGACGCTGGTTAGTTTGTTTATTTTTTATAGTGTCAGGGCACCCGCCGTTTATTACCGAATAAAGGTTTAGCCCCCTAATCGCCCGGGCGGTGATATGCGTCGCCCCAGGCAGCGTCAGATTAGCGCCAGTACCGCTAACACCCACGCACGCAGCATGCGCCTCGCTAAGTGGTATAGTATCTGATCAGATCTATACTAGCGTGCCCAGCAGTTTAGGGTTCCCAAAAACGCAGTGTTAGCGGGATCAGCCCAGATACCCGCTAGCACCTGCGTTTTGCGCCTCCGCCCAGCCCACCCAAGTGCAGTATCGATCGATCACTGTCACTTACAAAACACTAAATGCATAACTGCAGCGTTCGCAGAGTCAGGCCTGATCCCTGCGATCGCTAACAGTTTTTTTGGTAGCATTTTGGTGAACTGGCAAGCAAGCACCAGCCCCAGGCAGCGTCAGGTTAGCGCCAGTACCGCTAACACCCACGCACGCACCGTACACCTCCCTTAGTGGTACAGTATCTGAACGGATCAATATCTGATCCGATCAGATCTATACTAGCGTCCCCAGCAGTTTAGGGTTCCCAAAAACGCAGTGTTAGCGGGATCAGCCCAGATACCTGCTAGCACCTGCGTTTTGCCCCTCCGCCCAGCCCTGCCCAACCAAGTGCAGTATCGATCGATCACTGTCACTTACAAAACACTAAACGCATAACTGCAGCGTTCACAGAGTCAGGCCTGATCCCTACGATCGCTAACAGTTTTTTTTGTAGCGTTTTGGTGAACTGGCAAGCGCCAGCGGCCTAGTACACCCCGGTCGTAGTCAAACCAGCACTGCAGTAACACTTGGTGACGTGGCGAGTCCCATAAGTGCAGTTCAAGCTGGTGAGGTGGCAAGCACAAGTAGTGTCCCGCTGCCACCAAGAAGAAGGCAAACACAGGCCCGTCGTGCCCATAATGCCCTTCCTGCTGCATTCGCCAATCCTAATTGGGAACCCCCGCTTCTGCAGCGCCCTCACTTCCCCCATTCACATCCCCAACCAAATGCAGTCGGCTGCATGAGAGGCATTTTTATGTCCTCCCGAGTACCCCTACCCAACGAACCCCCCCAAAAAGATGTTGTGTCTGCAGCAAGCGCGGATATAGGCGTGACACCCGCTATTATTGTCCCTCCTGTCCTGACAATCCTGGTCTTTGCATTGGTGAATGTTTTGAACGCTACCATTCACTAGTTGAGTATTAGCGTAGGGTACAGCATTCCACAGACTAGGCACACTTTCACAGGGTCTCCCAAGATGCCATCGCATTTTGAGACCCGAACCTGGAACCGGTTACCGTTATAAATTTAGTTACAAAAAAAGTGTAAAAAAAATATATATATATAAAATAAAAAAAAATAGTTGTCGTTTTATTGCTCTCTCTCTCTCTATTCTCTCTCTCTGGTGTTCTGCTCTTTTTTACTGTATTCTATTCTGCAATGTTTTATTGTTGTTATGTTTTATCATGTTTGCTTTTCAGGTATGCAATTTTTTATACTTTACCGTTTACTGTGCTTTATTGTTAACCATTTTTTTGTCTTCAGGTACGCCATTCACGACTTTGAGTGGTTATACCAGAATGATGCCTGCAGGTTTAGGTATCATCTTGGTATCATTCTTTTCAGCCAGCAGTCGGCTTTCATGTAAAAGCAATCCTAGCGGCTAATTAGCCTCTAAACTGCTTTTACAAGCCGTGGGAGGGAATCCCCCCCCCCACCGTCTTCCGTGTTTTTCTCTGGCTCTCCTGTCTCAACAGGGAACCTGAGAATGCAGCCGGTGATTCAGCCAGCTGACCATAGAGCTGATCAGAGACCAGAGTGGCTCCAAACATCGCTATGGCCTAAGAAACCGGAAGCTACGAGCATTTCATGACTTAGATTTCGCCGGATGTAAATAGCGCCATTGGGAAATTGGGGAAGCATTTTATCACACCGATCTTGGTGTGGTCAGATGCTTTGAGGGCAGAGGAGAGATCTAGGGTCTAATAGACCCCAATTTTTTCAAAAAAGAGTACCTGTAACTACCTATTGCTATCATAGGGGATATTTACATTCCCCGAGATAACAATAAAAATGATTAAAAAAAAAAAATATGAAAGGAACAGTTTAAAAATAAGATTAAAAAAGCAAAAAAATAATAAAGAAAAAAAAAAAAAAAAAAAAAGCACCCCTGTCCCCCCCTGCTCTCGCGCAAAGGCGAACGCAAGCAGCGGTCTGTCGTCAAACGTAAACAGCAATTGCACCATGCATGTGAGGTATCACCGTGAAGGTCAGATCGAGGGCAGTAATTTTTGCAGTAGACCTCCTCTGTAAATCTAAAGTGGTAACCTGTAAAGGCTTTTAAAGGCTTTTAAAAATGTATTTATTTTGTTGCCACTGCACGTTTGTGCGCAATTTTAAAGCATGTCATGTTTGGTATCCATGTACTCGGCCTAAGATCATCTTTTTTATTTCATCAAACATTTGGGCAATATAGTGTGTTTTAGTGCATTAAAATTTAAAAAAGTGTGTTTTTTCCCCAAAAAATGCGTTTGAAAAATCGCTGCGCAAATACTGTGTGAAAAAAAAAAATGAAACACCCACCATTTTAATCTGTAGGGCATTTGCTTTAAAAAAATATATAATGTTTGGGGGTTCAAAGTAATTTTTTTGCAAAAAAAAAAATAACTTTTTCATGTAAACAATAAGTGACAGAAAGGGCTTTGTCTTCAAGTGGTTAGAAGAGTGGGTGATGTGTGACATAAGCTTCTAAATGTTGTGCATAAAATGCCAGGACAGTTCAAACCCCCCCCAAATGACACCATTTTGGAAAGTAGACACCCCAAGCTATTTGCTGAGAGGCATGTCGAGTCCATGGAATATTTTATATTGCGACACAAGTTGCGGGAAAGAGACAAATTTTTTTTTTTTTTTTTGCACAAAGTTGTCACTAAATGATATATTGCTCAAACATGCCATGGAAATATGTGAAATTACACCCCAAAATACATTCTGTTGCTTCTCCTGAGTACGGGGATACCACATGTGTGAGACTTTTTGGGAGCCTAGCCGCGCACGGGACCCCGAAAACCAAGCACCGCCTTCAGGCTTTCTAAGGGCGTGAATTTTTGATTTCACTCTTTACTGCCTATCACAGTTTCGGAGGCCATGGAATGCCCAGGTGGCACAAAACCCCCCCAAATGACCCCATTTTGGAAAGTAGACACCCCAAGCTATTTGCTGAGAGGTATAGTGAGTATTTTTCAGATCTCACTTTTTGTCACAAAGTTTTGAAAATTGAAAAAAGAAAAAAAAAATGTTTTTTCTTGTCTTTCTTCATTTTCAAAAACAAATGAGAGCTGCAAAATACTCACCATGCCTCTCAGCAAATAGCTTGGGGTGTCTACTTTCCAAAATGGGGTCATTTGGGGGGGTTTTGTGCCACCTGGGCATTCCATGGCCTCCAAAACTGTGATAGGCAGTGAAGAGTGAAATCAAAAATTTACACCCTTAGAAATCCTGAAGGTGGTGCTTGGTTTTCGGGGTCCAGTACGCGGCTAGGCTCCCAAAAAGTCCCACACATGTGGTATCCCCGTACTCAGGAGAAGCAGCTAAATGTATTTTGGGGTGCAATTCCACATATGCCCATGGCCTGTGTGAGCAATATATCATTTAGTGACAACTTTTTGTAAATATTTTTTTTTTTTCATTATTCAATCACTTGGGACAAAAAAAATAAATATTCAATGGGTTCAACATGCCTCTCAGCAAATTTCCTTGGGGTGTCTACTTTCCAAAATGGGGTCATTTGGGGGGGGGGTTGTACTGCCCTGCCATTTTAGCACCTCAAGAAATGACATAGGCAGTCATAAACTAAAAGCTGTGTAAATTACAGAAAATGTACCCTAGTTTGTAGACGCTATAACTTTTGCGCAAACCAATAAATATACGCTTATTGACATTTTTTTTACCAAAGACATGTGGCCGAATACATTTTGGCCTAAATGTATGACTAAAATTTAGTTTATTGGATTTTTTTTATAACAAAAAGTAGAAAATATCATTTTTTTTCAAAATTTTCGGTCTTTTTCCGTTTATAGCACAAAAAATAAAAACCGCAGAGGTGATCAAATACCATCAAAAGAAAGCTCTATTTGTGGGAAGAAAAGGACGCAAATTTTGTTTGGGTACAGCATTGCATGACCGCGCAATTAGCAGTTAAAGCGACGCAGTGCCAAATTGGAAAAAGACCTCTGGTCCTTAGGCAGCATAATGGTCCGGGGCTCAAGTGGTTAAAGAGTTTCTCAGCCAGAACACAGCAGGTACCAACAAGTAAGATAAAACAAGCCTCAAAATGGAGCTGTGAGTGTAAAAATGCCGTTGCTGGCGTGCGTTCCACAGGACTGGAAGTGACGTCAGTGATACCGGAAATAGCGTCTATTTCTGGTATCACTGACGTGATACCAGATGCAAAGCTCTGCATAAATTGGCGGCGTGCACTTGCTGGCCGGGAGCTCCGTGAGTCGGGTCGCAGGTCCCGCGGACTCGATCGCTGCGGGGATACCCACGATCGCCTCACGGAGAGGACGAACGGGGAGATGCTGATGTAAACAGCATCTCCCCGTTCTGCCTAGTGACAGTGTCACTCGATCTCTGCTCCCTGTCATCAGGAGCAGAGATCAGTGACGTCACACACACAGCCCATCCCCCTACAGTTAGTAATCACTCCCCTAGGACATACTTAACCCCTCCCCGCCCCCTAGTGGTTAACCCCTTCACTGCCAGTGTCATTTACACATTTTTAATCGCACTGATCGCTGTATAAATGACAATGGTCCGACATGTCCGCCATAACGTCGCAGTCACAATAAAAATCGCTGATCGCCGCCATTACTAGTAAAAAAAAAATAATAAAAATGCCATAAAACTATCCCCTATTTAGTAAACGCTATAACTTTTCCGCAAACCAAACGCTTATCGCGATTTCTTTTTACCAAAAATATGTAGAAGAATACGATCGGCCTAAACTGAGGAAAAAAAAGTTTATATATTTTTGGGGGATATTTATTATAGCAAAATGTAAAAAATAATGAGTTTTTTCAAAATTGTTGCTCTTATTTTGTTTATAGCGCAAAAAATAAAAATCGCAGAGGCGATCAAATACCACCAAAAGAAAGCTCTATTTGTGGGGAAAAAAAGGACGTCAATTTTGTTTGGGAGCCACGTCGCACGACAGCGCAATGGTCAGTTAAAACGACGTAGTGCCGAATCGCAAAAAACGCTCTGGTCAGGAAGGGGGTAAAATCTTCCGGTTAAACATCCACTTGTATTCTCCATCACAAACCTGACCAAGTATACCCCTTCATGGAAATAGTATTTTCTGATGGCAGTGGCCTTTTAGCATGATAATGGGCCCTGCCACGCTGCAGAAATGATTTAAGAATGGTTTGAGGAACACAACAAGTTTTAGGTGTTGACATGGCTTCCAAATTCTCCAGATCTCAAGCCAATCAAGCATCTGCAGGACATGCCGCAAATAGAAGTACAATCCATGGAGACACTATCTCACAACTTACAGGACCTAAAAGATATGCTACTAAGGGCTTGGTGCCAAATACCGCAGCATACCTTCAGAGGTCTAGTGGAGTCCATGGCTTGATGGGTCAGGGCTGTTTTGGTGGCAAAAGAAGGACCTACCTAATTTTAGGTGGGAAGTCATAAAAGTTATGGCTGATTTGTGTATATGAACCCGTAAGACAACCTACTGTGTTCGGTTTAAAATAGAAAAGCAAGGCAAAATAGGTGTGTGTATACATACAAAAAAAAAACATTCTAAATAGTAGGGATGAGCCAATAACAAGTATTTATACAAGTACTCGTGAAAATGCTCCTGAAACTGATACTTTGCGCAGCGATTTGCGTCCATACAAAATGAATGGGCTCACATCGCACAGTAAGGAATCACATGTTGTTAGAACAGGAACGCAGGGTGATTCCTGTTCAAATTGCATGCAGTTTCTCGCACCGCTCCTGTGTCAACCCAGCCTGAGCTCACAAAAGAGTGGTGGGGAATCTGCACGTAAAGTATTGGTACTTGGTATCGGCGAGTACTTGACCAAAGTATCGGTACTCGTACTCCCCTTTAAAAATAAATTAAATATTTTTTTTTTTAAAAGGGTATTGGTGTATCCCTACTACATTTATATGTTCTCAGCTGCATAAGAGGCATAGATAGCAGGGGGTGGAGGCTTCAGGGGGTCGAAACAGCAGTACACAAATCACCCCAGTGAAGAGTTGTGTAGGGGGGGGGCATGTCCGCACAAGTCTGGCCATTGGAGGACAGGCAGGCTGGGCTCCCAAGTAGAATGCAAAAAGAAAAACTGACCACACTAGGATGGATGTGCTAACATGCCTTGGCATGGTCAAATTGATATAGGAAAGCAGGGGGATGAGAAGGATCACCAGGGACTTCAGACAAAAAGGAAGCAATGCAAAAAGAACAGTATACTTTTTCATATAAGTACATGGTAACACAAGCACATATCAGGAATGAGACATGTTGGGGGAACATACGCTTTAAAATACAAAAAAGTAATTAAAGAATAACAAATATATATAACCAATAAGAAGTCAAAATGGTAGCTGACTCTCAATATCCAATTGGCTTTAGGAGCCTGAACAGGGTCTCATCTAACTCTGATTTGGCAAGTCATCTTGTAAACGAAAGGAACAAGACGGGGAAAAAATATAGCAAATAATCACTGTGGTACTTTGGCACCATCTAGTGGTCCAGTAAAATACAATGAAAAAAAAAAAGCAAAAAAGCACCAGTCTAGTAAAATAAAGTTGTGCTCTTAAGTTTACATACCCTGGCAGAATTTATGATTTCTTGGCCATTTTTCAGAGAATATGAATGATAACACAAAAACTTTTCTTTCACTCATGGTTAGTGTTTGGCTGAAGCCATTTATTATCAACCAACTGTATTTACTCTTTTTAAATAATAATGACAACAGAAACTACCCAAATGACCCTGATGAAAAGTTAACATACCCCAGTTCTTAATACCGTGTATTGCCCCCTTTAACATCAATGACAGCTTGAAGTCTTTTGTGGTATTTGTGGATGAGGCTCTATCTTCTCAGATGGTAAAGCTGCCCATTCCTCTTGGCAAAAAGCCTCAGGTTCCTGTAAATTCTTGGGCTGTCTTGCATGAACTGCACGTTTGAGATCTCCCCAAAGTGGCTCAATGATCTTGAGGTCAGGAGACTGAGATGGTCACTCCAGAACCTTCACTTTATTCTGCTGTAGCCAATGACAGGTCGACTTGGCCTTGTGTTTTGGATCATTGTCATGTTGGAATGTCCAAGTACATCCCATGCGCAGCTTCCTGGCTGATGAATGCAAATGTTCCTCCAGTATTTTTTGATAACATACTGCATTCATCTTGCCATCAATTTCGACCAAATTTCTTGTGCCTTTATAGCTCACACATCCTCAAAAAATCAGCGATCCACCTCAGTGTTTCACAGTAGGAATGGTGTACCTTTCATCATAGGCCTTGTTGACTCCTCTTCAAATGTAGCATTTATGGTTGTGGCCAAAAAGCTACATTTTGGTCTCATCACTCCAAATGACTTTGTGCAAGAAGGTTTGAGGCTTGTCTCCGTGCTATTTGGCTTATTGTAAGCAGGATACTTTTGGCATTTGCGTAGTAATGGCTTTCTTCTGGCGACTCGACCATGCAGCCCATCTTTCTTCAAGTGCCTCCTTATTGTGCATCTTGAAACAGCCACACCACACGTTTTCAGAGAGTCCTGTATTTCACCTCAAGTTATTTGTGGGTTTTTCTTTGCATCCCAATTATCCTGGCAGTTGTGGCTGAAATTTTAGTTGGTCTACCTGACCGTGGTTTGGTTTCAACAGAACCCCTCATTTTCCACTTCTTGATTAGAGTTTGAACACTGCCGATTGGTATTCTCAATTCCTTGGATATCTTTTTATATCCCTTTCCTGTTTTATACAGTTCAACTACCTTTTCCCGCAGACAATTCTTTTGCTTTCCCCATGACTCAGAATCCAGAAACATCAGTGCAGCACTGGATGAAAGATGCAAGGGTCGGTCATTCGTTGACCTAGATATATATCTCTATATATCACTCTCTCTCTCATATATATATATCTACCTATAAAATCCGTGCACAGGATCTGTCATAATTTCAGGCACTGGGAGCTACAAGAGGGCATTTACATTATAAATTGAAATTGGAATAGCAGAAAGAATCTCACTAGTGTGGTGATGCTCTTTCATTGTCCAGAGCGCATGATGAAAGCTGGGTAGGAAAACAAGAGTAGCTAAAGCTGCATCTGAATAGTGGTGTCATCACCCTGTCTATGCATTGTGCACAGTTGTGAATCACAAGACTGGCTGAACTAAATTAGAAAAATACATCAGAAGGTAGAATTGCTTGCATTATTGTATTCAATTTGCATTTTTTTTTAATTAACATAACTCTAAAAGGTAAGCCAGTAAGCAGATGTATTCAAAGGAGTTCAGCCGCTTCTCTAATTCTGACATTGGGGTAAGAGTTCTTTTGTATGAGCTGGCCTGATTGCATCATTCAAAACTTTCCCCTTTACATTTATATGTAGTCAACAGGCATACTTACCTTTTTAATTCTGCTTTAAAAATACTCCAGATCTCTTCTTAAGTCAGGTAATAAAAAAATAACTGAGTTGAACCATGCAGTTGATATACATACACACACACACAAGCACCGGCCACTTTATTAAGTTCACCTTGACGGTACCGGGTTAGACCCCCTTTTGCCTTCATTCTTGGTGGCATAGATTCAACAAGGTGTTGGAAACATTCCTCAAGAGATTTTGGTCCATAGTGACATGATAACAACGCGCAGTTGCTGCAGATTTGTCAGCTGCACATCCATGATGTGAATCTCCATGATGTGAATCTGAACCTCCACCACATCCCAAAAGGTGTTCTATTGGATGAGATGTGGTGAGTGTGGAGGCCATTGGAGTACAGGGACCTCATTGTCCAGTGGTGAGATGATTGGAGCTTTGTGACATGGTGCATTATCCTGCTGGAAGGAGCCATCAGAAGATGAGGGACAATGTAGTCATAAAGGGATGGACATGGTCAGCAACAATACTCAGGTAGGTTGTGGTGTTTATCCAAGGCTCAGTTGGTACTAAGGGGCCCAAAGTGTGCCAAGAAAATATCCCCCGCACCATTACACCACCAGCATCAGCCTGAACTGGTGATACAAGGCAGGATGGATCCATGCTTTCATGTTGTTTACCCCAAATTCTGACCCGACCATCTGAATGTCGCAGCTGAAATCGAGACATCAGACCAGGCAACGTTTTTCCAATCTTCTATTGTCCAATTCTGGTGAGCCTGTGCCAATTGTAGCCTCAGTTTCCTGTTCTTAACTGACAGGAGTGGCAACCGGTGTGGTCTTCTGCTGCTGTAGCCCATCTGCTTCAATGTTCGATGTGTTGTGCGTTCAGAGATGGTATTCTGCATACCTTGGTTGTAACGAGTGGTTATTTCAGATACTGTTGCCTTTCTATCATCTGGAACCAGTCTGCCCATTCTCCTCTGGTATCAACCAGGCATTTTCCTCCACACGACTGCCGCTCACTGGATAGTTTCTCTTTTTGGGGCCATTTTATGTAAACCTGAGATAGTTGTGTGTGAAAATCCCAGGAGATCAGCAGTTTTTGAAATACTCAGACCAGCATGTCTGGCACCAACATCCATGCCACGTTCAAAGTCACTCAAATCCCCTTTCCTCCCCATTCTGATGCTTGGTTTGAACTTCAGCAAGTCGTCTTCACCTCGTCTAGATACCTAAATGCATGGAGCTGCTGCCATGTGATTGGCTGATTAGCAATTTGTGTTACTAAGCAATTTAACAGGTGTACCTAAAAAAAAGTGGCCGACGTGTGTGTGTGCGCGAGAGAGGAGAGAGAGATTTATATATTACACACACGCACATTGCTCAAAAAAATGAAAGTAACACTTTTTTTATCAGAGTATAGCATTAAATCAATTAAACTCCTGGAATATTGATCTGGTCAGTTAAGTAGAGGGGGGGTTGTTAATTTCATTACAACCAAAGCAGTTGAAACTGATTAACAACAAGTACACTAGATGGGCAACAATGAGACAACCTCCAAAACAGGAATGGTTATATAGGAGGCCAATGACATTTTTTTTCCCCTACTCACACTGACTGTTTTTCACTAGTTTTGGATTTGGCTAGGGTCAGTGTCACTACTGGTAGCACTAGGCGATACCTGGACCCTGTAAAGGTTGCACAGGCAGTCCAACAACTCCAGGATGCAATATCATTACGTGCCATTACAAGGAGGTTTGCTGTGTCTTCCAGTAGAGTCTCATGAGCATGGAGGAGATTGCAGGAGACAGGCAGTTACTCTAGGAGAGCTGGACAGGGCCATAGAAGGTCCTCAACCCATCAGCAGGACTGGTATCTGATCATTTGTGCACAGAGGAACAGGATGAGCACTGCCAGAGCCCTACAAAAATGACCTCCAGCAGGCCACTGGTGTAAATGTCTCTGACCAAACAATCAGAAACAGACATCATAAGGGTGGCCGGAGGGCCCAACATCCTCTAATGGGCCCTGTGCTCACTGCTCGGCCCTGTGGAGCCACCACTGGTGCCCTGCGCTTTTCACAGATGAGCACAGGTTCACGCTACGCACATGTGACACACATGAAAGGGTCTGGAGAAGTTGTGGAGAATGTTATGCTACCTGTAACATTGTTCAGCATGACCGGTTTGGTGGTGGGTCGCGATAGTCTGGGGAGGCATATCCATAGAGGGACGCACAAACCTCTACAGGCTAAGCAACACACACACATCTTAAAATATTTTGCATCTGCCAAAATATGAAAATTAATTACCCTAGCAAACTTGAGCTGTTACATGAATCAAGGCTTGTCTCTCTAAGCCAAAAATTCCCAGGTGCGTGTAATTTGCTGCCATGAACGTTGAGCGTGACCAGATCCCACTTAAGAGTAGGTTGTCCTTAGTACCTTGGATGTGAAGGTAAGGCATTGGATGAAAAAGGTACTTATTAGATTTTGGTATACACTGCAAAAACATCCTAGGGTGTTTTTGAAAAGGTGCTGCATAGCATGTGCTAGTCAAATGTGCAGAGACAAGGCAATTGAAGAGAAGGGAGTTATATCGTTTTAGGTATTCCTGCTATAACCAATATTGTTACTAAATGCACAGCCCAACCTCATGCCTGACTGGGACCAATATGACCCTATCACATCAGAGGTTAAAGTGATTTTTTTTTTTTTTTTTTAATAACAAACAAGACTTTTACCAACAAGTTACACTTACCTGCTCTATTGCAGTGAATTTGCACAGGGCAGCCTAGCTCCTCCTCTTCTCGGGTCCCTCTTTGCTGGTCCTGGCCCCTCCCTCCTGTTGAGTGCCCTCACAGCAAGCAGCTTGCTATGGGGGGGCAACCGAGCCAAGCTGTAGCTCAGTGTGTCCATTCAGACACAGAGCTGCGGTTCGGCCCCGCCCCCTCTCTCTCCTGATTGGCTAACTGACTTTGGTTGACAGCAGCGGGAGCCAAGTGCCCCACTGCTGTGTTTCAGCTTATCAGGAGGGATGGCCTGGATGGCTGAAACTCTTGTGGACATCGCTGGACAGAGATAGGGCTCAGGAAAGTATTAGGGGGCTACTGCACACAGGAGGCTTTTTATCTTAATGCACAGAATGCAATAAGATAAAAAAAACCTTCTGACTTTACAACCCTTTTAAGCAAAAGTATGAAGAGTTTAGTTGTATTTTCGTATGATGCAGCCACAATATTATAAAAGAGATGAAACCATACAGGAATGGCGAATGTCACAATTTTCACAAAAAGTTTTGTTCCTCTAAAATAGCTAAGGGATTTTGTTACAAAAAGCCTAACAAAACCTTGGAAGATGGCATTGCTGTCCTTTTCTTCTAAAAAAGAATAACAGAATTTGTTTAACCTGTAGAATCCTTTTGTTGGATTACATCACAGGATTTTTTCATCTCCACAACTACTGCATTGTGCTACCACCTTCGGGTAAATAGACAGTGGCCAAAAATGCATGCTTCCCAAATCAGGCATAACCCCTCCCAGCACAGCCTCGGTTTAGTAGCAAGCAATGAGGAACTATAGAAGGGAGAGTGCCCTCTGTCCGGTCCTCCATGTATTTTACAAATAAAGCAAAAATCCTAATTTCTCAATTGCAGATAAGACGGGGTTTCCTAGGATGCCTCAAAACAATGGATAGGAGAGGTGGGCAAAAGCACGATTGAAACCAAGCCCAACAGAGTAATCCCACCACAGCCGCCATCAGGAACTTGCACATAAAGTGGTGGCCACAGATGTGAAAACATCTGCTAAAACTTAGTAAACTTAACAGAAGACCTGGTAGCAGAGGCTTACAAACGTGAAAGGCTGAAGCTTGATGTAGGTGTAGCTGCTGACTTTTAAATTTTTTCGTGGGGGGAGGGGGGGGGCTGGAACCCTGCTTTAACGCTATAGGCCTGAGAAAAGAGATTCTAAATCCACCGACCAATAGTGGATCAGAAAGAAGCCCGTCTCTTATGAGGCCCATCGGGAAAGACAAGCAGAGAATCAGATAGCCGAAATGAAGCCGAAGTACGGATCCTTATTCAAGGACCGCCTTAGCCAATATAGAAGGCCAGAAAGGTTCCTTAAAGGATAGCTGCAACCAGCTCTGAGATGCAAGGAGCAGAGGTTATGGTCACCAAAAAAAAAAAACACCTTATGTGTAAAAAAGCGACAAAGGAATGTCCTGAATGGATTCAAATGGAGAATTCTGTTAAAAAAAAAAATCCAAATTAAAGTCCCATGGAGACAACAGGGAGCAGACTGACAGAACTCATGTGACCACTTGCAACAAGGCCTTTACCAAGGAACGAGACACAATAGGGTCCTGAAACAGAAAAGCCAAGACTGCTACATAAAAAAACTCAGAGCCAAAGTCAACTCCAGACCAGAAGGAAGGAAGCCAGAATATGTCCCACAACATACTGTTGTGAGGTTCAAAAGTTTCACCCTCATCTGGCAAAAAAGCCCTCTAAATACAATGAAACACCTTCTAAGAGGTCAACTTTCTTGCCCTGAGTAGGGTAGAAATAACAGTGCTGAAACACCTCGGTCCCCTAGAATTTGGGCTTCAAACAGCCAGCAGCTGTAAACAGGGTGGAATATTGCTCCCTGCAGCAAGAAATCTGCCTATCTGGAAGAGCCCTCGGCTCGAATGCCAACAGGTTGACAAGTACATGTACCATGTTTGAGTTTAAGCCGAAGCTAGCACACCTGCAGTCTTAACCTGTTCAGTAGGTGAGGGAGAAACTGAAGAGGAGGGAGCGCATAGATCAGAGAGAACTGATTTCAAGGGGTAACCAAGGCATCTACCATAAATGCCTCAAGATTCCTGATCTGGGAGACAAATCTGTCCAGCTTGAACCTGAATGCCAGAAAATCCCATCTGAAATTCCCCACCTTTTATCTCCAAGTAAAGGGCCCACTTTTTTTAAGTTGAGATGCTAATGATTAAGGAAGTCTGCTTGCCAATATTCCACGCCAGAGTAGTAACTGGAAAATGCAGCTCTACCCTTTTAAATGAGCGGTAAGGCTTCTTGTTTCACCCTGGTGACTGACATACAACACATTCCTTAAACCAACCGGTCCTCCTGAACACCACAGCTTAAAAGGCTGGCATCCTTCGACTAAACATTCCAAGCTTTTGCAAGTTTCTCTCATCCAAGAAGAGAACCACCACTCTAGAGTCCATGTATGGATTCAGGAAGATCCAGGGACTGAGGACTGGAGTCTCAGGCCAACAGAATACTGAGTTGCATCTCCCTGGGTTGGAACTGGGCATACAGAACCGCATCAAAAATTGGAGATTATCTTCCCTAGGTCTGAACTAATTGCTCTCGAAGTAGCAGGGTCGTCCAGGTACTCCACAATGGGAATACCCCAGGTGCTCAACAAGACCTGGAATCAGCACCTTCGGAAGCAGTGAACACGCCAAATGGCAAACATCACAAAATGGTAGAGATGATCCTCCACAGCAAACCTTAGAAAGGTGAGGCTGAAAGATGAAGATGTAAAGGTGGGCATTCTTGCTATTCTCTTACGACAAGAAGTACCCTTGGTGAAGTGAATCAATCACCAACCGGGCAGACCCCATCGTGAATCTAGCTCCCTTGGAGGTCCAGATAGGCCAAACATCTTTGTTTGGCTTTGGAAACATAAAAAGCTGTGAATAGAAGCTGGGAAACGTTTCCGCTTTTGGTACAGGCACAATTACACTCAGAAACAACAAGGTTTCCAGTGCTGCAAAGAAATTGCTCTTCTTCGAGCCCCCAAAGAGACATTTGAGTGCATAGAGGAAAACTCTGGAATTCCAGCCAGTAACCTCTTGTCACCACACTGTAGACCTATTTGTCTGCAATGTCCAGACAGCCACAAAGGCTAATAACATCCCCCCACCCACAAGAGTGGGGGAACCCCTTTACTAAGAAGAGGATGAGAGTCCAAACTTGGAGGCCTTCAGAGTCCAGCTCTTCTTGCGGAACTGGGTGGTAGGCTTCTACTTGGAGCCCAAGGCCTGTGACTAACAAATGGACTACTTCTTGGCAATGGAAAGACTGATATTTGCCCTATCAGTTTTGCCATCTTTCTTTTTTCAGGAGTAGCAGCTTGCTTACCTGCCATCACCTCATGGATGACACCACCTAGTCTACAGAGTCACTTAATGGAATCTTTCAAGGGAACAAGAAGCTCGAGGCTCTAGGGAACTACTCCATGTATTGTTTTCAGGGTCAGATTCCCTGGACCATTTCCCTTGGCATAATCCCACTGCAACCACTGAGCCAGAGCTGTACCTATCAAAGATGCCCAATGTCAGGCTCAGGTACTCCTAAGGCTCTAGCTTCCTAAGGTAGATCTAAGCCAGTGGTTCTCAACCTGGGGGTCGAATGACGATTTGCCAGGGGGCACCAAATCCTAGGCTGTTCCTGAAGCCCGCGCCATTCTCCCAGCCTTTTCACGGCCGCCCAGCAGGGCTCGCTCTGGAGCCTGTGGCCGCCTAGCTGGGCTGTTCCTAGAGCCCGCAGCCGCCCAATCAGCCTCTTCGCAGCCACCCATTCAGTTCATGGCATGGGTGGGGGGCAGAGACTAGAGGTCAGCTGACTGGTGAGGAATGTGAAGTGGGAGGGGCTGGAGGAGACCCTATCTCCTGATTTTGGCATAGGTGTCACTGCTGTGAGACACCACAGAGCTGGAAACATAGTGAATAACACTACCTGTGATTAGAGTTGCCATTAAAAGTTCCCACTACAGTTCTCAGATGACCTTGATCAAGAGCACCTAAGTTGTTTGATCAGAACTCCCCCCAGCACTGCCACTGATCCCACCCCACACCAGAACTACCACTCATCCCAACTCCCCGCCAGCAATGCCACTCAGCTCATTCTCCCAATCCCCACCAAGGAATAAAAAAAAAAGAATACATGGAAGGGAGAGAAAAAGAGGGGGAGGAACAAAGAAAAAGGGAGAGAAAGAATAAGAGCAAGAACAAGAAAGATGGCTAGAGAGAGGGATGAGGAAAAAAACAAGAAATTAGGATAGAGAGATAAAAGGGAAAGAAAGAAGAAAAAAAAGAGAGTGGTACATCCTAAAATGTACCATAAGAGGTTTAATACTGTACGAGTGGAAGGGACTCAGGGAGCACTAAACGTCCGTGGGTAAGGAGCGCAAATTACTTGTATTGCCTTGGGTGCTGCCAACCCACGCTACGAAAATAATTTTACTGTTAGGTGTCCCCACAACTTGGGAAATTTTATCAAGGGGTCACGGCATTAGAATGGTTGAGAACCACTGATCTAAGCAAACCTCTGCAGAGTGCACCATCTGCTGGATGTTGGCTGACAGAGTACTGATCCTTTAACAAGAAACTGTCCAGGTAAACCACAACATGAATTCCTTGACCACGGAACAGAGCTAGAATCAGGGCAAGCACCTTGGTAAAATCCCAAGGAACACTGGACAGCCCAAAGGGCACAAGTTGGTAATGCTGATCACACACACAGCAAAACCATAGATAGCATTGATGAGAATGTGCATGTGAGCATCCTGAATGTCTACTGAGATCAGAAAATCCCCCAGGAGGAGGGAGTCAATGACCAACCTAGCAGTGTTCATGCGGAAATGTTAAACCTATAGACTGAGTCTTTAGATCCAAAATGGCGAATAGAAGCCTAGAAAGCATTCCTTTGTATGCACAGGCCTATTGAACCCTTGAGACCAGGTTTGGGGGGTGGGGGAATGTACACATAACATACACTGTTATTGTCTCAAATCTGATTGCAAAGAGGAAATATGCTTTAAATCATGAAGTAGAGAGGAGGCAGAGTTTGGAACTCCAGTTTATAGCTCCTAAGAATGACACTATGGACCCAGATGTATTAGATTTTCTAGGACCAGTAAGCTGATCGACATCCCTGCACTCCCTTGGCTGATTTTTGGGCCATGAAGAGGAGTACTCTCACCAGCATTTAAGCCAAAGGATGCTGCACATATGGATTGAGAGAAAACACATTCTGAATATTTGGAGTGTGCCTGTCAAGCTGTTAAAGCCTCCAGTAAGTTGGCTGTGGACTGAAGTATCTGTCAGGATGGAGCCAGGATCAAGGGCTAGGTGGTTAGTCTAGACAACAATGGTCTGACAGACTGCCATAGAAGCATCCATAGGCTGCATGGTGGGGCCGAATAAGGAAAAAGGAGGGCTTTAAAGAAGGCTTCTAACCTATCCACAGGGCTCCAAAAATGACAGGGTCCACCACAGGAACTGCTCACTTTCATCATCAAATTTTCCTCAATAGGATATTGTTGTACCAAGCATTTGTGAGGAGTAAACATTTTGCCATGTGATGCCTGTCCCTATCTACATGGTCCCCCAGAACATGGTCTGGAAAAGTCGTGGCTGGTTTAGACAATTTAGGGACCAAATGCTGAAGACCATCATGTTAGAGCAGCCCAAACAGGAGTGTACAACTTCAACTACCAGCATGCCTCAGTTTTGCAAGCAGTACCTAGAGCAGGACCATAAGAGGGGTGAGACCTGTGTCTTTTGGACTCCAAGAAAATATTTTTTTAGCGAGTACTACCACTTTCTTATTAATTAAGGTACACAAACACAAGTAAAACCTTTAGGACATCTAAAAAGCAGTTCAACTGAGGTATAGACAACTGAACAAATTCGAACAGCAACCCAAAGGACCTTATGTCTGAAGTGGGCATCAAATAAGGTCTGAACATTAACCTGATAGAACTTGGAAGAACACATAAAAACTGAGAACCAGGTGTCAACAGTGTCCCGATGCTGAAAACGCCAAGAGGCACTCACGGATCTAGAAGGGTTTGCCTTGACAAGAAAAGGGAGGTACCCGATATTTGATACCATAAGCTTAAAGCGGAGTTCCACCCATAAAATTTACTTTGCAGTATTCAGCAGCAATAAACCTAAGCAACAACATTTGGAAAAATATTTTTTTTACTTACTCTTTCCTGGCTTTGCTAAGGGGCCTTGCAATCTGCCTCTTACTCTCCCTGGCGCCTGACATTTCCCTCGGCGCTATTGCTCCTGGGAGATGTGTGTCATCCTTTCCCAGGAGTCAGTGGGCAGCGCCGAGGGCTGTAATCGTGTTACTTCAAAAGTGGAAGTGACGCGGGAAAAGGCGGATTTCGTTGTATCTCTGTTTAGTTTATCTTCATTGCCATCACAACGGGAGGGCACTTCCGACGCCGACACCCGTTGTGAAGGTAATGTCAGAAGTGTACTGTGCTGTGAGCCATACATACTGCGCATGCGCGAGAATGGGTGGTGCATGCTGGTCGCTCAGCTGCACCGTGTCCCGGAAGATGGTGCTTGTGGGCTTCACATGTCCGCAAGCAATATGGAAAATGACAAAGAATATAAGTTATCTTACGATATGAAATCGACAATCAAGCGGCGTTACATCCCTAAAACGCGAGTGCTAAAAAAAAGAGTATTAAACAAATGATATTCATGCAAAAAAAAAAAAAAAAAAACCCCAAAAAAAACATTTAAACAGTTGGAACTCCGCTTTAAATAATGGTCTAAGCCACCTAGAAATGGTGGAAAGAGAAGCTGGTGCATCCTTATGGGGATCATCCAGGATGACAGAAAGAGAATCAATCTTTCTAAAGAAACAGTAGCGGAAAAATAAGACTCACAGCCTAAACCACATTCAGGCAATGGAGGAAAAGTGAGTTTTAACACCAGCAGCCACCAAATGACTGCCACCACCCCACCCCCCCTGCTGATCCCTGGACAAGTCAAGCCAAAGTCCGGTTAAAGAGTGTGGGGCAAGCATGGGGAGATCCTCCCAAGGAGTAGATGGATGGAGAGATTGCTTCCAACTTTGTCAGCTGGGTTCTTAAAGGATGGAGCTTCTCTTCCATAAAAAAGCATTTAAAGCTGTGTTAATGCAAGACGCAAGTGGTTGCAATGTAATAGAATGTCAGAAACTGTTTAGGGGCAAGGAATTGATTTCATATTCCTAATCCCCGTGGATAAAATCATCACATATAGGATGAGGAAGAAACACACTGTTGGACTCTGTTAAGCCTTTAAGAACTGAGACTAGACACTAGTAGTAGGAATGGAGGGATTGTCTCATTTAAAAGTGGAACGCACCATGGCTTGATTAGAAAGGAAACAGTTTCCTTTTGTTTAGGCAAAAAAACTGCTGACAGATTCAGCTGCTGGGGGCTTCTCCTCTAAGGAAGGGAGCGACCAACAACAATTCCTCTGGAGCATCCTTGACAGACTCAAATACTGGGCATCTCTGCATCAGATTCTGCTGAAGATGGCAGTGGATTTTTTACACCTTTACAATCAGGGGGAGCAACAAATTAAAAAAAAAATTCAGCATAACAAAGAACTTCAGCTGTGAAAGAGGAAGAGATATGAGCATTAGAAGATGAAAAGGGGTTCAGATGTGGCCGATGGAGCAGGCAATTCCGACCTGGGTCTGTAAGCTGTGCAAAAAAAAACAATCTTTCCCTGTACCAAGCTTTTCTTTTAAACAAGGAGCAAGTCTGGTTCTTAGTTGGTAGGTTGTCTGCAACTTTAGAGCGATCACTCCTCTATTTAAAAACTTAATCTCCTCTTTTTAAAAAGAAAAAAGGTGAACTCCAAAAACCCTCCCCACCCCAGTCCCAGCTGAGCTAGTCCTATGCGACTGTCCTGCCACTACTGTTAGTCACTATGAACTGCACACGCCCTGGGGCTATGGAACATCATGATGCAGGTAATAGAGAGAAGGGATTGGTCATCATGGCCACATGACCGAGCTGACTAATGGGACGAGGTCCTAGAAGTAAGAAGGCTCAACAGAGAATCACATTGGTCAGTGGGGATCATGTGTCTGAGTGCAGTGGGGACCACGCGGCGGGGAGAGGTTTCATAGTTAGTTCACTTTTTCATTTTTTATTAAAACTGTGAATTTACCTTTTAATAAAAAAGGGAAAAAACCTACCCTACTTCCCAAAGAATATTTATGGGCCAACTGTGGAGGTATGGCTGTACGACCAGAGTGCTGTGTCCTTAAGTGCAGGTTGACAACTGGAAGGGATTGTTACAGTACAAGTGAAGAGCTGTTTCACTACCTAATCTGGTCCACTATAGATCTGCTACGCAGCATTCCTCAAGTACCATTTATTCATCATCAAAGTTGCTCTGAGGATAGAAGGAAAGCAGAAAAGAGAAGTTGGTGCAAACTTGCACTACCTACTATGCTGTGTTGTCATGTCCTGGCCATTAGTGGATGAGCAGCAGGAAATCCAAATGGTGGTTCACACACAAAAGCATGCCCAGCCTACAAACACAGCAGAGCGAATGTCAAATAGCAAAAAAATGGCTAGCCCGAGTAAAAAAAAAAAAAAAAAAAAAAAAAAAAAAAAAAAAAAAGGAGCATTGTCGCAGCCATGTCCAAGGTTCAATAAAGGCGTAACTAGAGTTGGTTAAATTGCAATTAAGCACACAAAAACCTCAGGTACATTAAAAAGGGAAAAATCTACAACCCAGCAAGAAACCTGCATTAGCCACTCACAAGTGAGTCTTCAGAGATGGAGACAGACATAACTGCCACACCCCTGATCCCAAATACTCTGCAAGGAATTACCAGATATACATGTCATGTCAGATATACATGTCAAGCCTGAACTGTGGAGTGCTTTACTTTATAGCCTCAAAGGAGCTGGCCTTCAGCTTTCTATGTCCCCAGTGTCCATTACTCCTATAGGCACCAATATAGGTTTATCATCAAGCCGTGTCAGTCTGTGTATGAAAAGAAAAAGGTTTTGGTTGCAGATGGACTTTAACCACTTCAGCTCTTGCACCTATATACACTTTACGGACCAATTTTTACATTTCTGTTATGGGCCTGTTTATTCAATTATTTTGTGTTAGTACTTGGAAGCAATACTTTATTTGGGGGTGGCAAACAAGGATTCGTTTGGTGATCTTGTCTTAGCACCAAATCATTTTATTCTTTAATTCAATCTACAGGCAAAACTTTCTACCACGTAATACGAGGACCTACCTAAACAATCTACAGTATTTTATTTTGCATTCAATCAGGAAGGCCCTTACACATAATAGTTGTTAGTAGTTATTAAAAGGAGATTAACGTGTCACTAAACCCACATCAAAAAAAACAAACTATGAATAAAATGTGTATTACATGCTGTTCATACTCAGTCACTATGAGATTCATTTTCTGTATTTTGCAAAAAACCTGGTTGATCCTTCTGTTCTCCATCTCCCCCTTCTGTCCATGTCCCCACTGCAGTTAGGAATGTTGCAGCGCAGTGTTGGCAGCTCAACACATGCTCAGTTTTCTGAGTTTCTATGCTGAGCATTTCCTCCTTATCATATCTGAGCAGTCTATGTGACTATAGTGTCACACATGTGGGTGTATACACAGTGGTGAATGAAAGCCCACTCCCTCCTCCTCCATGCCGACTAACCAGCTAAACACAATAGGGGCGGGATATTACAGTGCCTTGCAAAAGTATTCACCCCCCTTGGCTTTTTACCTATATTGTTACATTACAGCCTTTAGTTCAATGTTTTTTTAATCTGAATTATATGTGATGGATCAGAACACAATAGTCCAAGTTGAAGTCAAATTAGAAAAATATACACATAAAACTTTTTTCAGAAATTAAAAACTGATAATTGGCATATGCGTATGTATTCACTCCCTTTGTTATGAAGCCCATAAAAAGCTCTGGTGCAACCAATTACCTTCAGAAATCACATAATTAGTGAAATGATGTCCACCTGTGTGCAATGTAAGTGTCACATGATCTGTCATTACATATACACACCTTTTTGAAAGGCCCCAGAGGCTGCAACACCTAAGCAAGAGGCACCACTAACCAAACACTGCCATGAAGACCAAGGAAATCTCCAAACAAGTAAGGGACAATGTTGTTGAGAAGTACAAGTCAGGGTTAGGTTATAAAAAAAAATATCCAAATCTTTGATGATCCTTAGGAGCACCATCACATCTATCATAACCAAATGGAAAGAACATGGCACAACAGCAAACCTGCCAAGAGACGGCCGCACACCAAAACTCACGGACCGGGCAAGGAGGGCATTAATCAGAGAGGCAGCACAGAGACCTAAGGTAACTCTGGAGGAGCTGCAGAGTTCCACAGCAGAGACTGGAGTATCTGTACATAGGACGACAATAAGCTGTAATCTCCATAGAGTTGGGCTTTATGGCAGAGTGGCCAGAAGAAAGCCATTGCTTTTAGCAAAAAACAAAAATGGCACGTTTTGAGATTGCGAAAAGGCATGTGGGAGACTCCCAAAATGTATGGAGGAAGGTGCTCTGGTCTGATGAGACTAAAATTTAACTTTTTGGTCAAAGAAAACACTATGTCTGGCGCAAACCCAACACATCACCCAAAGAACACCATCCCCACTGTGAAACATGGTGGTGGCAGCATCATACTGTGGGGATGTTTTTCAGCAGTCGGGACTGGGAAACTGGTCAGAGTTGAGGGAAAGATGGATGGTGCTAAATACAGGGATATTCTTGAGCAAAACCTGTACCACTCTGTGTGATTTGAGGCTAGGACGGAGGTTCACCTTCCAGCAGGACAATGACCCCAAACACACTGCTAAAGCATCACTTGAGTGGTTTAAGGGGAAACATGTAAATGTGTTGGAATGGCCCAGTCAAAGCCCAGATCTCAATCCAATAGAAAATCTGTGGTCAGACTTAGGCTGGATTCACACTAAATGCAGTTTTAGTGCTTTTTGCAGATTTGGACTACGGTCCGTTTAACATGGTTTCCTATGGAACACGCTCTGTAGTGCAAATCTGCAAACTTCAAAAAGCACTAAAAATGCATAGGTGTGAATCCAGCCTTAAAGATTGCTGTTCACAAGCGCAAACCATCCACCTTGAAGGAGCTGGAGCAGTTTTTCAAGGAGGAATGGGCAAAAACCCCAGTGTTAAGATGTGGCAAGCTCATAGAGACTTATCCAAAGCGACTTGGAGCTGTGATAGCCGCAAAAGGTGGATCTACAAAGTATTGACTTTAGGGGGGTGAATAGTTATGCACATTGACTTTTTCTGTTATTTTGTCCTGTTTGTTGTTTGCTTCACAATAAAAAAAAAGAAAAAAAAAACATCTTCAAAGTTGTGGGCATGTTCTGTAAATTAAATGATGCAAATCCTCAAACAATTTATGTTAATTCCAGGTTGTGAGGCAATAAAACACGAAATGCCAAGGGGGTGAATACTTTTGCAAGGCACTGTACATGTAGATTAATGAAGGCTTCACCTCCCTGTTATTCAAGACACACGCGGGAGGGTGTTACACAGCCTGTGACTAGTAGATATCCGCCCACACCATGTTATTAAGTATATATTTGTATGACAATTTAAAAGTTTATTGATATTTATTATTACATTTTTATTATGTATTCCAATAGGAATTTTTTTTGGACATGTGACCAGCAGCAGAGGGCTAAACGCTCCTTCTGCTTATGTTTCCCTACAGACAGGCTGGGAAAGAGCATGTGACAGCTGTATATCGATTAGGAAAAAGGTACTACAAGGTTTTATTATTAAAATAATTACAGTGCCATCATCCATATACAGTGGATATAAAAAGTCTACACACCCCTGTTAAAATGTCAAGTTTCTGTGATGTAAAAAAAAAAAAAAAAAAAAGAAGGAGGAGACAAAGATATATCATTTCAGAACTTTTTCCACCTTTAATGTGACCTATAAACTGTACGTAAGTATATATATCCTAATCCCACTCCCACATCCCTAACCCCGCTCCCACTAGTCCCAAATCCCTAACCCTAATCCCGCTCCCACTAGTCCCAAATGCCTAACCCCACTTCCACTAGTCCCAAAACCAGAACCCTAATCCCGTTCCCACTAGTCCCAAATCCCTTTGATGGTCTGTTTAATCATGCTGACCTTCCCACAATTTCAGTCCTGTTGTTGTAGATGCTCTCATTTCTGCTTGCATGTTTACCTTTTTGTGAGATCATGTGACTTTTCTACAGCTCAGGGCGGATTATAGGCGTTTTCCAGGCGTTTTTACAGCGTTTTCAATTAATTTCAATGGAGAGGGGCGTTTTTGAAGCCCTTTTTTCAACGCCCAAAAGCTGCTCCAAAGATGCTGCTTGCAGGACTTTTCTCAACGCCCCGCCCGCACAACACCTCAGTGTGAAAGGGTCCATTGAGATGTATGGGGAGCATTTTATGAGCATTATTTGTAGCGCTAAAACGCTGCAAAAACGCCTTGGTGTGAAAGGGGTCTTAGTCACATCTTACAGCAAAAGCTATGATCCGTAGAGAGCTTCAGAGGGATCTCATTGTTAAAATTTATCAGTCAGGAGAAGGGTACAAAAGAATTTCAAAGACATTAGATATACCATGGAACACAGTGAAGAAAGTCTTCAAGTTGAGAAAATTAGGCACAGTGACATTACCAAGAACTGGACGTCCCTCCAAAACTGATGAAAAGAAGAAAACTGGTCAGGGAGGCTGCCAAGAGGCCTACAGCAACATTAAAGGAGCCTGCAGGAATATCTGGCAAGTACTGGCTGTGTGGTACATGTGACAACAATCTCCTGTATTCTTCATATGTCTGGGCTATGGGGTAGAGTGACAAAATGGAAGCCTTTTCTTATGAAGAAAAACATCCAAGCCCAGCTAAATTTTGCAAAAACACACCTGAAGTCTCCCAAAAGCATGTGGGAAAATGTGTTCGGGTTTGATGAAACCAAGGTTGAACTTTTTGGCCATAATTGCAAAAGATAGGTTTGAAACAAAAACAACACTGCTCATCACCAAAAGAACACCATACCCACAGTGAAGCATGGTGGTGGCAGCATCAAGCTATGGGGCTGTTTTTCTTCAGCTGGAACAGGGGCCGTAGTCAAGGTAGAAGGGGAATTATGAACAGTTCCAAATACCAGTCAATATTGGCACAAAACCTTCTGCTAGAAAGCTGAACATGAAAATGAAGAGGAACTTCATCTTTCAGCATGACAACGACCCAAAGCATACATCCAAATCAACAAAGGAATGGCTTCACCAGAAGATTATTAAAGTTTTGGAATAGCCCAGCCAGATCCCAGATCTGAATCCAATTGAAAATATGTGGGGTGATCTGAAGAGGACTGTGCACAGGAGATGCCCTCGCAATCTGACAGACTTGGAGTGTTTTTCAAAGAAGAGTGGGCAAATATTGCCAAGTCAAGATGTGCCATGCTGATAGACTCATGACCCAAAAAGACAGTGCTGTAGTAATAACATCAAAAGGTGCTTCAAAACAAAGTATTAGCTGAAGGGTGTGCACAATTATGCAAACATCTTATTTTATTTTTACTTCCCTCCACCTAAAATATTTCAGTTTGTTGTTCAACTGAGTTGTACAGTTTATAGGTCACATTAAAAGGTGGAAAAAGTTCTGAAATTATTTATCTTTGTCTCATTTTTTTTACATCAAAGAAACCTGACATTTTAACAGGGGTGCGAAGACTTTTTATATCCACTGTACAGAAAAAGAAGGGACAATGTAAATTAAAGAGTGCGTGTTTAGTATCACTTTAAATCATTGTTGGTAGATAAAAAAAAATGTTTGCATTACTGCAGATTCTGGTATAATACAACGATCTTTACAAACTAATATAAAAGAATTCCCCCCCCAATGTTGCCTATTCTTGTAAAAATGCATAGGTGTGAATCCGGCCTTAAAGATTACTTTGACTGACATATGCAGACGAAAAGGTAGCAGGCCCAAAGTACACAACTAGATAACAACAAAAAACTGTAGTTTCATGTATAATCGTACAAGCAGTACATACGAACCCACAATGGTGAGCTTCAACCATACCCAGGACTTAGAAAATCACACCACCAAAGTGAGAATTAAACCTTTTATTAGTGTATTCACATATTCGGCAAATGCAACACGCACAAAGCTTATGTCAAGTTCACAAGTTCTACCAATACAACGATCTACTGGTAAAACTAGTTCACAAATGTTAAATGCTTTTGCCAATTACGTTTTTTTTCTGCTTTTTTTTTTTTTTTTTTTTACGGTTTGGCTTTCTGCTTACCATTAAACAGTCTCGGAATTGCATCTAGGTACTACAGCAGGCATCTTCAACTCCAGATCTTCAATGAACCCACAGCAGGGCATGTTTTCAGGAACCCTTCGAAAATCATAGGTTGGCGGGCGCAATTGGGCGAGTGGAATATTTTTCTTGCCTGTCCCAGTAGCAGAAACTCCTCGAACATGGCCAGCGGCAGGAGGAGGAGGGGGTAACGATACGCTATACAGACGCGTAATCACTTTCCGCAACTTAGCCTAGTGATTATTAAACCTAACACTGGCCACAAAGTTTGTTCTGAAAGCCAACAAAGGTCACTAGCTGTACTTACAAAGTACAATACTAATGTAGTCAATGCAGCCCAGGGTGGAGGGAGAGACAGCGAGAGAAAAAGAGAGAGAGAGAGAGAGAGAGAGAGAGAGGAAGAAAGAGAGATGAAAGGAAATCCTGCCACTCTCACGTTTATAAAAAGGACAGACAGCTAAAGAATGAGTTTGTTAGTAAGATGTACACTTTAAAGTCAGATTACCCTTGTCTACACAATCATTGACCCAACCCGTCCCTAAAAGGCAGACAACCGGAAAGATACTTTAATAGGGTGCAAAATGTAGTGTCCAAGGGTCCACAATAACATGCACTTAAAATTAAAAAAAAAAACCTTCAAACACTTTATTATTCTAGAATCTCAAATGATTTTGTCATCATGAACAAAAAAGTTGAATTGGCTACTGTCTCCGGAGATGTAATCTTGCAAGTGCATAATTCTGTTATTAAAAAAAAAGAGTGGGGTGGGGGGGGAATGACTTCTTTAAAACGTAGCCACCAAGAGAAAGACAAAAAAATATGGCATGGCTAGTTCTTCGGCTGCTAAGAAAAAAAGTACGGGAAGGTGAGCAAGCATGCATTGTTATTAAGTCAACTTATAAAATAGGCAAAAAAAAAGAAAATACAAATATGCTAAGGGTAATAATAATAATGGCAAAAAAATGGTTTTGGGGTGGAGGGACTAAAATAAAAGCAGACACACCCTAATCGGGATCTAAAAATGTATAACAGCAAAAATGTAGTAATTATACATGACGCATAAGAGGGCCGCTCATGTTATTGTTAAACCATTTGGACACTCCGATATATGCCCAATAATACGTTAAATGTCCTTTAAAACATCCCTTCCCAAAGTAAGGAGTGACTTCACACTGCACTTTCCTCTATGGTATCAGAAAATGTTATCCAACAAGGTGCTTTAAGCTGATGGGACCTCAAGTGCTGTTTCTCAGTATTTTTTTTTTCTTTTTCTGGATTTGTAAACAGTTCATGGGGACCACACACAAATACTATGGACAGACGAGCTGAATTAAGTCTGTTGCCAAGACTTTGTATTGAACCCACATGTCGTACAAGGGGGTTTAAAAAAAAAAAAAAAAAAAATTGAAAAAAAAAAAAAAAAAAAAAAAAAAAGAAGCTCCATTAGGACATGCTGGAGCAGCGGACTGAGGGAGAGCCCATTTGAGTCAACACTTTGTCCAGCCATTGTAAAGGTCCGTTCAGGTGAAGCTCAATCCAACAAGGAGTGCTTGTGACTGTCTGCCGCCTGAAAGACAGGAGAGAGATGCTTAGAAATGGGAGAACATTTGAGATGTCGGTGCTATAAAAGAAGTGACAAAACATGATAATCTTAAACACACCAATAGCTTTGCAAACTGTATGCAATACCAACTTTACCTGCTAAAAAGACCCTGTCAGTTTTCCCATTCAGAGCAGTGACTGTGCCCACCACCTATATGTGACATTGCTCTAATCCGAAAGCCCAATTGCCAGACCTGGACACAGTCACATAATGTGGGAGTCATTCACCCAAGTAAGTTCAAACACCAGAGCTTACCCAATGAGGGTAAGCAGGGAGGTAAGCTATCAGCAGAAAACTAGATTTTCTTTTGTTGTTGAGTCATTTAGTCGTGTCTGACTCTTCATGACCTCATGGACCATGTAACTTCCTTCATGTTCATGAGGTTTTCTTGGCAAGAATACTGGAGTGGATTGCCATTTCCTTGTCCAGTGGATCACATTTAGTCAGAATTCTCAACCTGTCCATCTTGGCTGAGCCTTTATGGCATAGCTTGTAGCTTCACTGAATTACGCAAGCCACTTAACTATGGCAAGGCAGCAATAATTTTTTTTGTTACTCCCCATAAAATCCCTTTCTCTGAGTTTGCTTACGGACACAGCTCTCTTCTGTTCATATTCATGACCGATAGGGTTTTATAGCGCCACCTACGTCCACCACTGGCAAGTAAATTCCAACTTTTGAACCCGCACAAGGGTGTTCGAGGCCTTAAAGGTCCTGGCTTGGGCAAAACCCTGTACTTCTTGGGATCCAGGAATATGTTGGAGGAAAAAGACTCCAAAGACATGCTGGTAGGCTAATTGGCTTCTTTCCAAAATTGGCCCTAGTGTGAGTTGGGGACCTTGGATTGTGGACTCCTTGAGGGTAGGGACCAATGTGAGTGTGCAATGTACGTGTGGATTGCTGCGTAAATTGATGGCGCTATATGGGTACCTTAAATAAAATTGGGATAATTGTAGACACGCACCCACACTCTCAGGTTGAACTGGATGGACTGGTGTCTTTATTCAACCTTACTATGTAAAAACTCCAGAAACATGTCGGTTCTGATACTGGAACCAACAAGCCCCCTGATGCAGCAGGGTTTGCGACCCTTCATACAGAGCCAGAAGGCGCTGAAGCGAGAGGCGAAGATTGGGAGGGAAAGACCGTCGCTGGTGAAGCGGAAAGAAATCTGGCCTTGTAAATAGGATGTCACAAGATCGCGGACCCACTCTTCAGAAAACGAGAGAGGCAAGCCGACCGCAGCTCAGCCCTAAACTTGCGGGAGAAAGCCCAGCGCATGGATTCTACACCAAGCTTGCTACAGGAGCCCCATGACCAGGAAAGGAGCAGCCCAGGACTTCCCCAGTCCATGGATGGGGCGCCCACCCAGGTCACTGGGACGAGCCCCGCATCTCACTGCCAGGTATTCCACACCAACCACAAGGCAACCCAGGGTCGTCAAGTTCAGGGAGGCAAAACTGCAGGCCAGCGAGACCCATATGTGGGGGGGGTTAGAGCATGCAGCTATCAAAGTCTGAGGGGGGGGGCGGCCAGGTCGCATTCCAGGAGGAAGGGGAGGGGGCAGTTCTACTTACCGATCCAGTAGAGTGTGCAGGTAAGGCTCCTGTGGCAGATCCTCTTCTCCACCAAAGTGTGTGGGGGGGGGGTGGCGATCTGGGTAACACTGACATGAACTATAGGCGCCTGGTCATGCATGTCCCCATGAGACATTTAAGTCGCTGGCCACCATCACGGCTGATCCAGCACTTAGCTAAAGGTCTGCGCATGCTCGCTGGCCAGACTGGGGTGACCACAGGATCTATATTATCCAGGCCAGCTGTTGATTGAAGATCTCTGCAGGAAAAGTCTTAGGAAAAATGGAAAGAAAAAGAACAGGAAAAAAGCTAAAGGTTCCAGCAGGAAACTCAGCCCTTATGCCTAAACACTAGGCAGAAGAACCGGTGGCTTATGCAGTGAGAGGGGGTTTTATGCAGAGAGGACTGCCCATAGGAGGTGCCAGGCTCTTTTCCTACCTAGTGTCCTACTCCTGCTAGGTGACGCTATAAAACCCCATCAGTCATGGATATGAAGAGAGCTGTGTTCGTCAATGAATGGAAGAAAAATGTCGCTCTTACATCGCTTTAAGCATGTACAAGCAACTAACCACTGGCAATGGTAGTCTTGCTTATTTCTGTCCTGCAATCTGACACTACACTAGGTCAAGATGCAACACTTTCATTACTATAGGGGTAAGACTGGCGGCTGGGATTTTTGATTTTGCCTTGCGCAAAAATCTACAGTATCTGCAAAGGGCTTCAATGTGAACCTTTGTGTTTAACATTTAAAATTGGATGGTCATAAAAAGGGAGGGTGGGAGAAAGGGCAAAAGAGAGGAAAAGAAAAAAAAAAGTGGAGCGAGGGAGAAGTAAAAAACAAAAAATACAAAAAAAATAAATAAAAAAAAAAGTTCGGGGGGGAGGCGCCATACAAGTGATGAGTACCTGTATTCGGCACCCCAGCCTTTGACAAAGCTCATTCTGATAGTGCACATTCTGGTTAATTGGTAAACTGCTTCAAATCCCTGGTTCACTGACTGAGCAAGGAGCGCAGCAAACTCTTGGTTATTGAAGATCTTCAGGTTACACCCTGCCAATAGAAAAAATAAAAAAAACACATGTTCAAAGCAAGTATGACATAATGATTACAAAATTAACAGATAGTGTTAAAGTGTATATCCACTTTTGCAGTAAAATTTGACAAATCACGACAATATGCTTGTTATGTGTTCCTATTCACACAGCATACAAAAAACAAAACAAAAAAAAAAAAACAAAAAAAAAAAACTAAAGGCTCAAGGTTTTTTATCCTTCATGGATTCTATCCATGAAGGTAAAAAAATACAAAAACCTTTTCTGTGTGCAGCAGGCACCCCAATACTTCTCTGAGCCCCCTCTCAATCTAGCGATGTCCACGACAGCCTCGGCTCCCCCCCTCAAAGACTGAGACAGCAATGGGAGCCATTGGCTCCCTCTGATGTCCAACACAGCCAGTGAGCTGTGTCTGAAAAGGCACACAGAGCAGCAGCTCGGCGGCGAGGCTGCTCGGGTGGCCCCACAGCAAGGGGTTTGCACTGGGGGGGCACTTGGCAGGAGGAAGGGGCCAAGAGCGCCGGCAGGGGACCCGAGAAGAGGAGGATCGGGCTGCTCTGTGCAAAACCATTACACGGAGCAGGTAAGTATAACAGGTTTGTTATTTTAAAACAAAAAGCAAAAAAAAAAACAAAACAACAACTTGCATTTAAAGGCATTGTAAATTCTTGTGTTTTTTTCTATAAAAATAACAAACCTGTTATACTTACCTGCTCTGTTGCAGTGGATTTGCACAGAGCAACCCCGATCCTCCTCTTCTAGGGTGCCTCTTGTGTGCTCCTGGACCCTCCCTCCTGTTGAGTGCCCCCACAGCAAGCAGCTTGCTATAGGGGCACCCAAGCCGAGTCACAGCTCCCTGTGTGCATTCAGACATGGAGCTGCAGCCCGGCCTGCCCCCTTTCCCCTCTGGTTGGCCGAATGACTTTGGCTGACAGCAGCGGGAGCCAATGGTGCCGTTGCTGTGTCTCAGCCAATCAGGAGGGAGAGTCTTGGATGACCGGGACACTCGTGGATATTGCTGGACAGAGATGGAGTTCAGGTAAGTATTAGGTGGCCGCTGCACACAGGTTTTTTTTTTTTTATCGTAATACATAGAATGCATGAAGATAAAAAACCTTCTGACTTTACAAACCCTTAAATATCACAAAGTTTTACCTTTTAATGGTTTCTCTGAGGGCCTCATGAAGGACTGCACGCATTTCCGAACAATGTCAAAGTGAGTCTGTCCTAAGGATAGGTTGAGTCTTCGCTCATTAACAGACAATGCAAGAAGCCTAGCTTCTAACCCTTTGTTAGGACAAACAATGTTCTAATTATCAGTTGTAAACTAGATTTGATCATCTGCAAGCATGGAACAGGATACACAACTCCCTAGCCCCCTCCATAAACAAAGAGCACTAAAAAGATTTTACAGTGCTGGGGTTGCCAAAAAAAAAAAACCACGCCTTCTGCATTTTTCGTATAGTTTCAAGCAAGGGGGTCTGCCAGAGAGATTAATGGCACTGCAAATAAAATGCATAAAAAAAAAAAAAAAAAAAGACACAACAAATGAAAAATGCAGCAACCAAAAGGGTTCCATAGGATTCGGCTAGGAGAGAGCTGAGTAACCCTGAAAATGTACGAAATATGAAGGCTGCCATCATTGCCGCCAACCCCTTTTTCAAATGCTGCTCAATGGTCATGCTGATGATTTAAATTGAGTCACAGACCAAGAAAAATAGAGAGATAATGAAACAAGACTCTCAATTTTCACTGGCTGCATTGCTTGTTTTGGGTCTGTCTCTTAGAAATACTGAAGCCAGACAACCAGCAGTTTCAGAAGTCTTTTTGCTTTGTACACGACAGCAGGACGAGCGAACTTTAAAAACAAAAAACCTGCTCAGCTTGTTTTAATACTGTAATGTTATTTGACAGTTACAGTAATAAACACAAGAACACTGCCATCTGTGAGGGGGAAGGCCTATTTTGTCAATGAAGCCTTAAAGTGTTACTAAACCCACAACCGTAAATATCAGTCTATATATGCAGTGAAGCATGCTTGTTATACTTGCTTTGAACCTAAAGGGTTCATCCTCTACATTGTGTAAAGAGGCAGTTTGACCCAGTCTTCTCTGATCCTTTTCTTCCACAGTCCCCAATATATCTCCTGATAGAACAGAGGCTAGGGGGACAAGCTGCACATGCTCAGTTTTGTGTGTATAGCTAGAGTTTTTTTTCTTGGGAGGGTGCATGTGATTAGCACAGGGCCAATAAGCACTGTCCAGACAGAGGGACAGCCTGATAAGACAGTCTGAGGGAGAATGAAAACTCCTCCTACAAGCTTTAACCAGACACTGATAGAAGTCACAAGACTGCTATATACTTCTGACGAGGAAAGGTATTTAGCAGTTTATATTTACTAAAACTATTGCATTTCTATGTTCTGTGTACTGTGGGAGACCAGATATAGTGAATGCAGGGTCTGGGGTTTAGTAACACTTTAAGCCTGCATGTGATCACATCATAACTGACAGTAATCACATGATGAACTAGAGATGCGTCGAAATATCGTCCGAAAACGGTGTTATCACATTATGCCAATAAGAGAAAAAGGTGTCGATAATGGCACCAAAAATGCACGTGATTTTGCATCGATTTTACCACGATTTTGCTGCAATTTTACTGTTCTTATGTTGAGTTTTTCATAGGTCATGTGACTCAAAAACCACATAAAAAAAAAAAAACTTTACACAGGTGCGTTACTGTTGCTTTCTCAATGTATTTTAACAGGGAGGTGCGTTTTTTTTTTTTAAACTGACCTAAAATGTAGCAAGCAAGAGTTAAAACACCCCAATGACGAGTGTGAATTAAAACAGAATTTAAAAAGGATGCACTTTTCTTGAGCTTTTCTTGCGCTACAAAAAGGTGCCAATAATGGCCGACAAATTCATATTCATTTAAAATTCATGATAATAATTAAAAGTCGAATATAAATTCAATTCTATATAAAAAAAAAACTATTTTTTTAAAACTGTTATTTTTAGTTTTTGGCAAAGTGCATCCTACATTTTCGGTTTCGGCTCCAAAATTTCCAATCAGTGCACTTTTATTGGGAGCCACTCATTATTGAGGACGTCAGTGACAGCCAGGATTGAGAGCTTAAAAAACGTACAGGCTGTCACCTGCTATTCCTTAAAAACAGGACATTTGTATCCTCAGCTACTGTAGAAAAATCATGTTGAGGGCTAACTATACATGGATTGTGGAAGAATTCTAACATAATCAAGCAATACTTAGAGAACGCTAATGGAATATCCTATGAAATAAAAAAAAAAAAAAATGTAAAAAAAAAAAAAAACATGAGCAGATTCAGCAGGATAAAGCTCACCTGGAGGAATCTTACACACGGTCGCTGGATGCCATCCATACCGCTGATTACAGTTTGGACTCTGGACAAAAATAGCACTATCACTGAGGCACTCTGCAAACACTTCTCCCCCAATGTAATACAACCGGACTCCTCTTCCTGCATGAACACAACACAATTTTCGCACTTTAGTTTTAGGTTAAAAAGAAAGGAGAAAAGGAAAAAAGCTACTGCTGTGCTCTTAAAAAAAATTATGAAAGCTCTGCAAAACCTGTGCCATGTGTGAACCCTCTATTAAAAGGTTTACTTTTTTTTATTATTATTATTATTATTATTAATTTAATCAGACCCTGTAACCATAAACATATCCTTTAAAAACATGAAGTAGTAATGTATGATCTGTACTCACATGTTTGCCAATATGTTCTTTATAACAACCTATTTTTCCTGTAACCAACAAATGGTTTCTAGGGTTCTGACATTTTCTGGAGTGTTGAATCCCTCTCTGCGTTGTCCCCAGCTGCTGCTCCCATCATTCTCCCACATCACTGCAGTAACAGCGGGAAGGGTGCACACGCTGCAGTGACAGCGCAGGGAGCAGGAAGGGTGCGCACGCTGCAGTGACAGCGCAGGGAGCAGGAAGGGTGCGCACGCTGCAGTGACAGCGCAGGGAGCAGGAAGGGTGCGCACGCTGCAGTGACAGCGCAGGGAGCAGGAAGGGTGCGCACGCTGCAGTGACAGCGCAGGGAGCAGGAAGGGTGCGCACGCTGCAGTGACAGCGCAGGGAGCAGGAAGGGTGCGCACGCTGCAGTGACAGCGCAGGGAGCAGGAAGGGTGCGCACGCTGCAGTGACAGCGCAGGGAGCAGGAAGGGTGCGCACGCTGCAGTGACAGCGCAGGGAGCAGGAAGGGTGCACACGCTGCAGTGACAGCGCAGGGAGCACAGGAAGGGTGCACACGCTGCAGTGACAGCACAGGAAGGGTGCACACACTGCAGTGACAGCACAGGAAGGGTGTGCACATGCTGCAGTGACAGCACAGGGAGCAGGAAGGGTGCACACACTGCAGTGACAGCACAGGGAGCAGGAAGGGTGCACACACTGCAGTGACAGCACAGGGAGCAGGAAGGGTGCACACACTGCAGTAACATGGAAGGAAAGAGGGGATGGGGCGGCAGCTGGGGTCAGCACAGATAGAGATCCCACACTTCCAGGAAATATCGGAACGCTAGTAAAGTTTGGTTCTGGTTATTTAAAAAAAATTTTTTTCAAGAACAGGATTGAAAAATATGTGAGCACACATCATATACTACTACTGCAAGCGTTTAATATAAATTTACGTCTGGTCACAGGACCTTTTTAAGCGAAGGCCAATTCTATGCAAAAAAACAGTTACTGCTGACCTATTAAGATAAGTTGCTCAATTATGTTTTTTGTCTGCCTAGTGCTCAACCTGTGGCCCTCCAGCTGTTGCGGAACTACAACTCCCATGAGGCACTGCAAGGCTGACAGTAACAAGTTTGATGGGACTTGTAGTTCCACAACAGCTGGAGGGCCACAAGTTGAGCACCCATGGCTGTTGTACACAAGTAAAATGCAATGGTCTATGTACCCAGATTTTATTAGTCATTCACAAAGTCCAAATGTGCAGCTGTATACATGTGACAGAATCTCTCATGGGCAAAAGAATACCTATATGGCGTCTGGTCATTTCTACTGTGGCATTGCGGTTCACGTTAGACAGTAAACCTAAGCAGAATCTCTCAGAATTTGATGGGTCCGTGAAGCCATCGACTGTGAGTGAAGGCTGTGACGCGTGGAACGTTTCCCCCACTCGCTGATTCAGCTCGTAGTAAGCTATTGAACACCAGAAGGCTGGCTCAGAATAAGTAACAGGCTGCAAATCTGTGGAAAAGACACAATGAAGAGGTATTATGATTATAAGAAAGAGGAGGAAACTACTTCAAGCGCCACCAGAGAATGTTGAAACCATAGGAGTTAAAATGCACTATATTACCAAAAGTATTGGGACGCCTGCCTTTACACGCACATGAACTTCAATGACACCCCAGTCTTAGTTTGTAGGGTTCAATATTGAGTTGGCCCACCCTTTGCAGCTATAACAGCTTCAACTCTTCTGAGAAGGCTGTGCACAATGTTTAGCAGTGTGTCTATGGGAATGTTTGACCATTCTTCCAGAAGCACATTTGTGAGGTCAGGCACTTATGTTGGATGAGAAGGCCTGGCTTGCAGTCTCCGCTCTAAATTCATCCCAAAGGTTTTCTATCGGGTTGAGGACAGGCCAGTCAAGTTTCTCCACCCCAAACTCGCTCATCCATGTCTTTATGGACCTTGCTTTGTGCACTGGTCCAAATCATTTGGTGGAGGGGGGATTATGGTGTGGGGTTGCTTTTCAGGGGTTGGGCTTGGCCCCTTAGTTCCAGTGAAGGGAACTCTTATGCTCCATAGACACAGTCGGACTTTGTTCAGACATTCCGAAAAACAAAATCCATGGATTTTTTCTGACGGATGTTGGCTCAAACTTGTCTTGCATACACACGGTCACACAAAGTTGTCGGAAAATCCGATCGTTCTGAACGCGGTGACGTAAAACACATACGTCGGGACTATAAACGGGGCAGTGGCCAATAGCTTTCATCTCTTTATTTATTCTGAGCATGCATGGCACTTTGTCCGTCGGATTTGTGTACACACGATCGGAATTTCCGACAACGGATTTTGTTGTCGGAAAATTTTATATCCTGCTCTCAAACTTTGTGTGTCGGAAAATCCGATGGAAAATGTGTGATGGAGCCCACACACGGTCGGAATTTCCGACAACAAGGTCCTAACACACATTTTCCGTCGGAAAATCCGACCGTGTGTACGGGGCATTAAGGCATCAGCATACCAAGACATTTTGGACAATTTCATGCTCCCAACTTTGTGGGAACAGTTTGGAGATGGCAACCTCCTGTTCCAACATGACTGCGCTCCAGTGCACAAAGCAAGGTCCATAAAGACATGGACAAGCGAGTTTAGGGTGGAGGAACTTGACCCGATAGAACACCTTTCAGATGAATTAGAGTGGAAACTGTGAGCCAGGCCTTCTTATCCAACATCAGTGCCTGACCTCACAAATGCACTTCTGGAAGAATGGTCAAACATTCCCATAGACACACTCCTAAACCTTGTGGACGGCCTTCCCAGAAGAGATGAAGCTGTTATAGCTGCAAAGGGTGGGCCAACTCAATATTGAACCCTACAGACTAATGCCCTGTACACATGATCAGACATTCCGACAACAAAATCCATGGATTTTCTCTGACGGATGTCGGCTCAAACTTGTCTTGCATGCACATGGTTACACAAATCTTGTCGGAAATTCTGAACGCGGTGACGTACAACAAGCCGAGAAAAATGAAGTTCAATAGCCAGTGCGGCTCTTCTGCTCGATTCTGAGCATGCGTGGAATTGTGTACACACGATCTGAATTTACGACAACGGATTTTGTGGTCGGAAAATTTGAGATCCAGATCTCAAAATTTTGTGTGACGGAAATTCCGATGGAAAATGTTTGATGGAGCCTACACACGGTCGGAATTTCCGTCAACAAGCTCACATCGAACGTGTTCCGTCGGAAAATTCGACCATGTGTTCGGGGCATAAGACGCCATAGAATTTCATGTGTGTGTAAAGGCAGGTGTCCCAATACTTTTGGTAATATAGTGTATTACCAAAAGTACCAGAACTTACCAGGACACAATAAAAACAAACAATAGCCCGTGAGACTTTAAATGAGGTGATCATAATAGTTAGGACAAGTAAACAAAGTATATAACATCTCAAAATGTATTTGAAAATGTAGAATTGTCATCATAAAAAAGACATGAACATCTCAAAAACTCATAAAAGCAGTATGGTACAAATGACTTCCAGACATAACCAGAGTAATATGCAGTAATGGTAGTGCAAGGTATACATATACATCTGTACCTCAGTTACACATGTACACCTTGCACTACCACTACTGCATATTACTCTGGTTATGTCTGGAAGTCATTTGTACCATACTGCTTTTATGAGTTTTTGAGATGTTCATGTCTATTTTTTATGATGACAATTATACATTTTCAAATACATTTTGAGATGTTATATACTTTATATACTTCGTTTACTTGTTTTGAGCATTATGATCACCTCATTTAAAGTCCCACAGGCTATTGCTTGTTTTTATTGTGTACTATGGGGATGGAGGTGTATCATAAAAAGAGGCAGTTATCAGGCCGTTTTGTTTTTTTGCATTTAGCTCCAGAATACGCTCTACATAGGGAATAGAGTCCATTGTAACCTGGCAGAGGCACTAGCTAAAATGGACCATAAAGTGCAACTATGGGCAAAAAAAAAATACATGTAGGATACAGTCTGTCCACAGCAGTTTTTATTTACCCGATTCCCCTCTGTAAGTGTTTTTATCACTTTTTTTTCCCCTACTAATCTGTCCAGAAAACTGACTGTTACAGGGTTTGGGACAAAGCATACAAAACACTGACAGGACTGCTTACAGTGGTCAGCTTTTATGTATGCGATTTAGGGGCCAATTACAAGTTTCTGGATCAGAACTTCAAACTGGGATAACAAGCCTGCGGGTCAGAAGATTTTACATAATGCAGAAATAATTATGGAAAACATGGCATGCGTTACTTACCCAAGCTGTGATTGACAGGAGAGAGTGTACTAGGAGAAAGCTCGGCTGGTGACCCTGTATAGACAATACAAAAATTAACAACTTGATCTAGAACATAAGAGAGTCATAGCAAAAGACTTCTAGAGACCACGACATTTGACAAGATTTCTGCTTGAAGGCATTGTTCACCTTTAAAGTGTTTGTTAACCCAAAAAATAAATAAATAAATAGATTTCCTAGTCCCATAAAGCAGATTAAAAAGCACAGTGCCCCCCCCCCCCCCCCCCAAACTGTAGTAAAAAAAAAAACTAAAAAAAAAAAAAAAAACCTCCCTGAACCTGCCACTTTCTGTATCTCCTCTCTGTACTGACCACGAAAATCAAAGCTCCTGAGCCCTGACCACCGTGGTCAGAGTGCGTCCCTCCATCATACGCAGCCCTGCTCTCATCTCTCCCCCTCAGCTCCTTGCTTTGCGTCTCCGTCCCGCCCATCGCTATTAGTACATATCGAAAGAAAAAAATATTAAATAGTCACTGGCAGCCCCTCCAATATATTAACCACTTTAGCCCTGGAAGATTTGGCTGCTCAATGACCGGGACATTTTTTGCAATACGGCACTGCGTCGCTTTAACTGACAATTGCGCGGTCATGCGATGTTGTACAGGTATTTGCACGCACTTCTAGGAATAGATTCCCGTGGGAGTCACGCCCCTTCCTGCACACCCCCCCCCGCTGTCTCCTAGGAAACACACAGGTCCCAGGAAATAGCGGGGACCAGTTAGGACTCGCGCATGCGCAGTAGGGAACCGGGAAGTGAAGCCGCAACGCTTTACTTCCTGCTTCCCTCACCGAGGATGGCGGTGGCAGCTGCCGAGACCCGAGCGATTGATCGGCTTCGACTGCCGACATCGCTGGACCCTGGGACAGGTAAGTGTCCATTTATTAAATGTCAGCAGCTGCAGTATTTATAGCTGCTGGCTTTAATATTTTTTTTTTTAGGTGGACTCCCTCTTTAACGCTAGGAGGCGATCAAGGGGTTAACTGTGTTCCCCATGTGTGTGTTCTAACTGTGGGGGGATGGGACTAACTAGGAGAGATGACACATCGCTGTTTCTACTTTGTAGAAACACACCATCTGTCTTCTCTCCTTTGACAGCACAGGGATTTGTGTGTTTACACACAAACCCCTGTGCTGCCGATAGTGCACTTGATCGCGCGTGGCCGGCAACGATCACGCCCGCCGGCCATACGCATCGGGTCCCCTACTGTGCATCGGGCGCATGCGCGCTCTCTGGTGGCTCTCCTGGGAAAAGCCATATATGTACAGGATTTCACCCAGGAGGGCCATTCTGCCACAGTATACCTGCATGAGCCAGTCGGGAACCGGTTAAGGCAGAGCACACTGTGTATATCTTTTCCAAAGATGAGCGATGTAAATAGCCATTTCGAGCCGTCTTCAGGCCGGTCATGTGACTCGCGGCCGCTGTACAGCTCAAAGACAAGGCATCTGCAGGGGAGCCTGAGTGGCCACGTGATCTCCCCGGCTGACGTCAGAGGGAGAACGCGGCCCCTCCTGCAGAAACCATCCATCGGAGCTGAAAAGCGGCCACGGGTCACGTGACCGGCCTGAAGACAGCTCTAAATAGCAATTTACAACGTTCATTTGGAAAAGATATATACAGTGCGCTCTGCCTTAATATATTGTAGGGGCTGCCAGTGTGCAATAACAAACACTTTATCAAATCACTGCCTGTGAAGATAAGGGACATCTGTAGATAAAAAACAAACAGTGCAGCTTGGACCATAACTGAATAAAAGGTCCTTGCTATAGGTTGTAGGCCATTTATGTACAGTACTGTGGAAAAGGTTTGGCCAGGTGTGAATAAAATGCTGTAAATGAAGAAGTGTTAATTTTTTTTTTTCAATTCACAAAATAAAAAGTAAATGAACAGAAGTGAAATCCAAATCAAATCAGTATTTGGTGTGATCGCCCTTTGCCTTAAAAACCGCATCAATTCTTGTAGGTACACTTGCATACAGTTTTTGAAGGAATTCGGCAGGCCGGTTGTTCAAAACCTCTTGGAGAATTAAGCAGAGATCTTCTGTGGATGTCGGCTGCCTCAAATCCTTCTGTCTCTTCATGTCATCCCAAACAGACTCCACGATGTTGAGATCAGGGCTCTGTGGGGGCCAAACCATCACTTCCAGGACTCTTTGTTCTTCTTTACACTGAAGATAGTTCTTAATGACATTGGCTATATGTTTGGGGTCAATATCCTGCTGCAGAATATATTTGGGGCCAATCACACCCAGATTGTACGGCATGATGGATAAGTATCTGCCTGTTTGTCAGTTTGTGGTGCATGCCGATCAGTTCCGGCTGTGTGTAAACACAGCGGGAGCGAGCCGCTGGCAACCTGTATGCGCGACAACCCAACCCAGAAGAGTCAGATCGTGTGTATACACATGATCCGGCACAGAGGTGCCTCCCTGTAGCAGCAAAACTGCTATACGGTGGACCTTAAGTGGTTAATCTGGTAACAAAATGTTCACCCAACCTAAATCGACAACAATTAATTGGAGAAACTACAGACTAGCACTGAGGAAAGTGATCAAATAAACAAATAACGAATGATTTTTTTCCCTTAAAGTGGTTGTATACCCCGCTTTCACATTTTTACCTACAGGTAAGCGCCTATAAGGGTTACCTGTAGGTAAAATAAATATCTCCTAAACCGATATTCACCTTGCATGCAGCCGCTGACATGTCAGCGGCACAAAATCAGCGCTCCTTGACGGAAAGAGGACTCCCGCGCGCATGCCCGGTAGTGACGTCATCGTGCCTCCGGCCACTCGCAGTGCCGGAGCTGCGGACCTGGAAGAAACGCCGAGGGGACATGTCAGCTCCCTCCATGGCGGCGGTGCTTCGTTCTAAGGTATTTTATAATGAGCTAATATGCGGTGCATACTAGCACATTATGCCTTTCCGTTAGTTTTTTTTTTTTTTTTTTTTTGCGGGCATACAACTGATTTAAAAAGGGATTAGTGCACACTTTTACCCTTCAGGCTCTCTCCTATGCTGAGTGTTTTGCTACTAGCACATAGTAACCTTAATCACAGGGCTTCCAATATCTTTGCAGTGTGGTTTTCCTGGCTGTGCACAGCTTTTTCCCAACCAGTGTGCCCCCCTATGCATGCAAATCACAAACTCCATTCATTTCAATGGAAAGGATAGGCTGCATCTGGGTCCTCCAAATGCAATGCCCTGTGCATATGGTTGGCTAGGTAGGCTTTGTTAATGCCCACTAAGGTAAGATTACCAGAGGCCTAATGCTTAGAATATATGTATATATAGACGGTATCTCCATAGTCCTTTGTCTATCAAATGCTTTATAATACAGCAGAGGAAAATCTAAAGCAACCCTGTGTCCTCTTAAATGCCACCCCATAAACACCATATTAATGTATGCAGGAGGCCCTCAGTCTAACAACACCCTATAAAACACACAGAAAATTAGGCAGTGGACCTCTCCATACTGGTTCAATCAGGAGGGCGGGGGGGACAAGATCCTGTCTGGAAAAGATGATGCAAGATTTGCAATCCAGTTCCCTGCCAGGAGAAGTGTCCACATCACACACACAAAAAGGAACAGCTAGGGGACAAGATGGAAGGCTCAGCCAGAGACTTTGCAGTATGACATTTTGTAATCAAAGGAATATAAATTCAGCATCTCGTACCTGTGTCCATGCTTTGGTTAAGTTGCTGATCGCTAGTTTCTCCATCTTCACTAATGTACCCGGGAGGTGGAGTTTCTAAAAAAAAAAAAAAAAAAAATGAATGTCATTGTATCCTGAACAGAGGTCAGCTGCACATTCTGCTGGGCACCTTTTTGCACTTTAACCACTTCAATATCAGGCACTTTCATCCCCTTCCTGCCCAGGCCAATTTTAAGCTTGTAGCACGGTCACACTTTAAATGACGATTGCGCGATCATGCAACACTGTACCCAAATGACACTTTTAGCATTGTTTTCACACAAATAGAGCTTTCTTTTACTGGTATTTAATCACCACTGGGGTTTTTAAGTTTTTGCTAAACAAAAGAAAATTTTTAAAAAGAAACAAACTTTTTTTTTTCGTTTCTGTTAAAAAAATGTTTTGCAAATAAGTAATTTTTCTCCTGCACTGATGAGACTGCACTGATAAATCAGTGCCCTGATTATCAGTGTAAATGTCCCCTGTAACACTTGCTGGTTATCGGCTCTCCTCACGCAATTACAGTGCGCGAGCAAAGAAATGCCGATAACCAGCAAGTGTGTCTACATGTGATCAGCTGCGATTGGTCCTTTACTATGGTCTGTTATCAGCTGTGCCCAGAGGACACAGTGATCACAGAGCGAGCGGCATGCACACCCCCAGGGCGCAGTTCTAGGAGGACCGTCGATGGACGACATCCCAGGTCAACATAGCTGCACTGTAAGAAAATTCTTTCATAAATAACCCTGTAGAATAAATGACTATTTACTTAAGTGAGCATTCTGCAAGCGGCAACAAGAAGAGGAAAAAAGGTATTTAAGCTTAAAGTGGAGTTCCACCCAAAAGTGGAACTTCCGCTCATTTGTCTCCTCCCCCCTCTGGTGCCACATTTGGCACCTTTCGGGGGGGGGGAAGCAGACACCAGGTATCCTGTTACCACTTCCAGAAGCCACAGCTGTTGACGTCCCTGCTCAGCTTCCTCCTCCTCCTCCTCCTCCTCCCCCTGCTGCCGGGCCAATAGGAGAGAGGAATGGAGCCTCGCACATGCGCAGTAGGGATTCCGGCGTGAAGCCATAAGGCTACACTGCCAGGTTCCCTTACCCGCAATGGCGGCGGCAGAACCCGACAGCTGATGGAAACATCAGTTGTGGTGCCGACAGCGCTGGACTCCAGGACAGGCAAGTGTCCTATTATTAAAAGTCAGCAGCTGCAGTATGTGTAGCTGCTGATTTTTAATTTTTGCAGCGTTGGGCGGACCTCCGCTTTAACAATTTTTTTTTTTATTCTGCAATTGTGCTAAAGGGGGGGGGGGGGGAGTAAGAAGAACCCATTTTTTTTTTTTTTTTTTTTTTAATGGGTGATGATGCTTTATTGGGACTTGCAGTAATACAACCAGCTTTTAACCGTCATATAGAACACATCTAATCTGTGAACGTTCATGTTTTCAGCAATTACAGCAAGCTTTACAGATTAAGGGCATGTACCGTATGCGGGACGTAAAACTCAGGAGTGAGCATTTATAAGAATTGGCATCTTTGCTTCTTCCTAGTTGGTAAACCAGTGCGGTCCTACTTCTCAGGGCAGCTGTGTACAAGCGGTCATTTGTAATAAAGCGTTTCTTTCATGCGATCCTGACAGTACTTTCATAACAGGTTCACATTTAGTGACTTCTCAGCACTGAGCTCAAGAAGGTGATAGGCTGGCCTTAAAACGGACCGAATCAATTCAAACCATTAATGGGGAGGCTGAATGCATCAAGTTGATGGATTGATCAACTTGGGTACAACAAGCTTGTCGGATTCACTTGCGATCATCGATTCCCCTGTCGGCACTATCTGTGTTGATGGGGGAATCATGCAAATTTCTCTCCTGCAACCCTTGGTCTACTTCTACTTTGCACGTCTATGACCGGCCTTACAGCCTGATACTTCTGCTCTGCCAGGGAGAGAATACAAGGAAATAACGTAAAACGCAAGTATCCTCCCAGAGGGACTTCTGCTGATTACCGGCACGTCTGCATTTACACGTGACCGGCTGTGATTGGACACAGCCTATCACATGGTTAAAGAGCCATGAGACAGAGACCGGGGGTCGCACCGTGTCCTAGGAACACGGCGCGGCCACGATCGATGGGCGCGCAAGAGCGGCTGTTCAGGGGCGATGTTGTCCCAGAACGAGAGCTGCACTGCTCCTCCATCATTTGACAGTGGGTGGGTGGCAAGTGGTTAAACTGAATGGGGTTGTTTTTGAAGGTGATCTTTTTACAAAGCACTGATCTGAATGGGTGCCATTGCAAACAATGGGCTGCGACCTCTCATGCCAAAGTCATATGAGAAGTTGCACAAGTGTGAACGGGCCCTAAGAGTTCTTTAAAAGATTTGTTGTTCTTTTTGATGAGGTGGGGGAAAGGCAAAAACCTCTGTCAGGTCTTATTGCCGTCTGTGTTCACAATGGGTAGATTTCTCTACACTTCCTGTACTGCAGACCCAAAAGGTAGTAAGAGCAAAGGATATCCTGTGACAGAGGATTTTCCCATTGTAGTCAAAGGGGGATTAAAAAAAAAAATACACCAATTTGTTAGAGCAAAGGGTTGGTGGTTTTGTTCTTACCTGGTATATAGTTGCTCTGAGGCTCGATGCCTGCTGGGAAATTAGTGTTTTCCGGAATGGAATGTTGGTAGTCATCGAGAGGAGGAAGTTCTGTTAAGATCTCCGTGTGGCGCGGCACTAATACAGGTGGTAAGACTACGAGAGAAAAGTTTGGTGTTTATTTTTTTAGTTTAATTTACAACACACAAGTATTTCTAGACAAACATTCTACTTGCTGTTCCATGCATAGATGACCATTGTGCTTATTCAAGCTACAAATAAAGTGTATGTATGTAATGCCCAACAATGAATTGTCTGATTTGCTTCCTTTTGGCATGTTAACCACTTGACCTCCGGAAGATTTAACCCCCCCCCCCCCCCCAGCAATTTTTGCAATACGCCACTGTGTTACTTAAGCTGACAACTGCTCAGTCATGTGATGCAGAACCCTAATAAAATTTATGTAATTTTTTCCCCACAAATAGAGCGTTCTTTTGGTGGTATTTGATCACTTCTGCGTTCATTTTTTGTGATATAAACAAAAGACGACCGAGCGACCGAAACAAAAAAATACGGGATGACCGAGAATTTTAGGAATCACACACACATGTAACATCTACAATATTGTGCATCCCCTAACTAATGTGTTATTTTGTTCCATATGTTATTATGCTCTGAGGCTGCGACCTCATTAACTGAATGTTACCGTTCTGATATCTGGGAACTGCCTTTTCTTGGAATTTGCTAATAAAAATATTTGAAAAAAAAAGAAAAAAAAAAGAAGAAAAAAGAAAAAAGAAAAAAGACCTGACAATGTTGGAAAAAAAAAATAATTTTACTTTATGCTATAAAATATATCCATTAAAAGAAAACTTTAAAAAAAAAAAAAAAAAAAAAAAATCGAATTTCTTCATAAATTTAGACCAATGTGTATTGTACTACATACTTTTGGTAAAAACAAATCCCAATAAGCGTATATTGATTGGTTTGCGCAAAAGCTATAGCGTCTACAAACTATGGTATATATACTGGAATTTTTTTTTTTTTATACTAGTAACGGCGGTGATCAGCAACTTATAATGGGACTGCGATATTGCGGCGGACAATATGACATTTTGACACTTTGTGGGAACCAGTGACCCTAATACAGTGGATCAGCGCTACAAATATGCACTGTCACTATACTAATGACACTGGCTCAGAAGGGGTTAAACATCTAGGACGATCAAAGGGTTCATCACTGGCATCATGTACAGTAAACATCTCCTAAAACGGCACACGTTTAGGGGATATTTACAGTACGTATAGGCAAGACTTAATATAAGCTTTCCTACAGGTAAAAATTATGCATAGGAGTTTACTCCCACTTTAATGAAAACAACTGCCAGTCTGATTGCAACTTTGAGAAAATGGTCATATATATTGGAGAGACTTTATCAAAGCTGGAGCAGTTGTGCACGGAAAGCTTTTTTGCAAACTTCAAGCAGGCTTTTCTGTGTTTTGAACTGGGGAGAGGGTTGTGCTTAGCCACTCTGCCATAAAGCCCAGTTTGGTGGAGGGCTGCAGTGATTGCTGTCCTTCTGGAACTTTGTTCCACCTCCACAATGGATCTCTGGAGCTCAAAGTGACCATCGGGTTTCTTGGTCACCTCCCTTTTTAAAGCCCTTCACTACCGATTGTTTTGTTTGGCCAGGCAATCAGCTCTAGGAGAGTCCTGGTTGCGCCAAACGTCTTCCATTTGAGAACTATGGAGGCCGCTGTGCTCTTGGGAACCCTCAGTGCAGCAGAACTGTTTTTGTAGCCTTCCCCAAATCTGTGCCTTGTAATAATCCCATCTCTAAGCTCTGCAGGCAGCTCCTTTGACCTTATGGCTTTTAGGGCCAGTTCACATCATAGAAAACGCAGTCCGGATGCGTTACAGATGCTTTTTTGCATGTGCGTTTTTGATGCGTTCTTGATGCAGTCCAGTGCATCCCCCCCCCCTGTTTTTTCTTAACCTTAAATAAGGACATATGTATTCCAGTGCGTTTTTGATGCATTTTACAGCGTTCCGGTACAGTCCAGTGCAGGAAAAATTCAAGATCTTGTACTTTTTTTTTCTGGAACGCGCAAGCACTGGTGTGAACTATGCATTTGAAGACCATATAACTTGCTTTCCATTTTTGATGCAGAAAAAAAACAAAACAACTAACTGGACTGCATGTGGCGTGAACTGGCCCTTAGGCCGTGTCCCCCCACAAAATCCATACCTGACCCTTATCCGAGCACGCAGCCCGGAAGGCCAGGAAAGGGGGAGGGGACGAGCGTATTATATTGGCATGGGGCGGGGGTCACCTGGTGACGTCACACCGAGGCCATGTCCCTTATGAAATCACCGCCCCATCATGCCCCCAATGGTGACGTCATAAGGGGCGGGGCCTCTGGGTCACCCGGTGACCCCCCGCCTAATGCCAATATAAGTAGTGGCACACCGCGCACCCAGCATTAGAGCGGGAGAGAGCGTTGAGTCAACATCGGAAGAACAGATGAAGACAGTGGAGAAGACCCGGTAGAGGCAAAAGAACTGGAGAGAGCTAGAAGACATCAGCGGAGAAGAACCGGAGAGCGAAGAAGACATCAGCGGAAGGAGGGCCGGAGAGGGGAGAAGAAATCGGAAGAGATGCCGGAGCTGCTTTAATAAAATTGCTTTAAAAACCTGTGTACTTTCTTTTTTTTAGGTGAATGGGTATGGGTACCCCCTTCACATAGGGTGGGGGGCCGGTATCTGGGGGGAATCTTCCAGATTCCGATAAGCCCCCCCCACCCGACAATTAATGGCCAGGGTTGTCGGGAAGAGGCCCTTGTCCTCATCAACATGGGGACAAGGTGCTTTGGGGTGGCCTGCGTGCTCGGATAAGAGTCTGGTATGGATTTGGGAGGGGGGTGTTTTTTCGGCGGGGGTGTTCCCCTTAAAATCCATGCCTGACTGAAGGGCTTGATATGCTCTTGAAGGGGGAACCCATGTCGTTTTTTGTTTTTTTTAATTTGGCGTTGAGTTCCCCTTCAAGATCACCAGAGCACAAGTCCAAAGTTGGACCAAAGTAGTGCAGGGAGCATTTTCGACTTGTGTCTGACCAGTTAAGACGGCTCTCATAGGGAACCATTGATTTTCACACGTCATGCAAAATAAGCTCCCAAATGTCGGAGCGTTTGTCATACCAGTGTGAACCCGGCCTTACTCTGATACAATATGCATTGTCAGCTGTGAGGTCTTTTATAGAGAGGTGTGTGCCTTTACATATCAAGTCCAATCATATTACGTAAATGCACTCCAGGTGGACTCCAATCAAGGTGTAGAAACATCTCAGCAATAATCAAGAGAAATGGGAGGCACCTGAGCAAAAATTCAAGTGTTGTTGCAAAGGTCTAAAGTCTTATGCCAATAAGATATTCCAATTTTTTATTTTTAATAAATGAAGACATTTTTAAAAATTCTGTTTTCGCTTTGTCAATATGGGTTACCGAGTGTAGATTAATGAGGAAAAAAATGAATTTAAACAACTGTAGTATCAGGCTACAACTGAATAACACTGAAAAATGTGAAGAGGGTCTAAAATACTTTATGAATGCACTGTACCTCTGTGGGTGGTTAGATGTCACTGCCCATTAAGCCGTCTGGAGATTTAAAAGCCCCCCTCTTCTTCTCTGTCTTTTCTTAGGGATTCCAGGACAGAACACAGCGATTTTGATTGATCACGTTGGCACGTGACCACTTGAACCAATCGGAATTGCTCTGATCCACCCTGGAAGGAAATGACAGGGAAAGACCAGGGTGGCTTTTAAACCCCCAGGGCACTGCACCGGCTGTGACAGCTACTCAACCATGGAGGGGGAGGAGGGTGTGGGGAGCAGTTATAGGGTGTTAGTCCCCCTATTCATTTATTGTGATAAGGTGAACTTGCACTTTAAGCCTAGGTTCATGTTGATGCGATTTGGTATCATCTCATGTATAATATAATCACATGCCAAATTGGCGACTATTGCCGGCAATAGTACTGTCCGAATCGGTGTCTCCCCGATTCCCAAAAATAGTTCCTGTACTACTTTTGAAAACTTTGGGTACGATTTCAAAAGACATCTGTGCAGGAACCCGCACAGATGTCTCTGAAATCGCCCCCGAAGTCGGAATGCGGGTATGAAATGCGATTTCAATCCCGCAGCAGTGAGAACCTAGGCTAAATCTTTGAAAATAAGAGTCTGATTTGGTTGCTCCAATTTTGATAAATTCCCCTCATTGTGTGGCCCTCTACAATGCAAAATAAAAGCAAAGCAGATCAAACTGTCAAACTCCATTTAAATAAAAAATTTAATTAAATAACTATATTCAAAATCAATCGAATACTGATGTGCATATGGAAAGAATCTGACTTAACCACTTGAAGTCCGGCCCTTTTCTGGCACTTCTTGTTTACATGTAACAATCAGTATTTTTGCTAGAAAATTACTTAGAACCCCCAAAAATTAGGGGAGCAGAGGCTCTAGGGAATAAATTGGTGGGTGCTGCAATTTTTTATGTCACACGATATTTGCGCAGCAGTTTTTCCCAAAAGCAAATTTTGTTTTGAAAAAAAAAAAAACAAACACACTTTCTTTGAATTTTAATGCACAAAAGCACAATATAATACCCGATTGTTTGATGTCTGACGTTCGGGGTGATGCCTCACGTGTGGGACAGTCGCGACGACATGTCCCCTACCGCTACTTGTAAAAGCAATCCAGCGGCTAGTAAGCCCCCTAGGATTGCTTTTATAAAAAAAAAAAAAAAAAAAAAAGAGCCGGCCAGGATGATGGAGCTGCAGGCATCATCTCAGTATAACCACTTTAAGTCTAGCAACGTACCGTTACAGTGCTGATCGTCAAGTGCTTAATACACAAAAATGGCCAGTAGAGGCTGTATTAGAACAAAGAGGTAAAGGACCACTATTGCAAAAATATTGTGTTGCGATAACTGTATGCATATTATAATTTGTGCAAAATAGAACCATTTTTACTGCAAAACTAGATCTACATATAAATGTACAGGACAAAAAAAAATAAATAAATAAAGCTTCCTGTATAGAATACTATCTTATATGATAAAGTGAACTTGTTCTCCATTTAAAGGTGTTGTAAACCCTCGTGTTTTTTCACCTTCATGCATCCTACGCATGAAGGTGAAAAAACACCTGGCAGTGACCGGCCCCCCGGCCCCCCATTTTACTTACCTGAGCCCTGGAACTTGACCCACGGGGATGCACTGTCTCTCTGCCCAGGGTTCTCGGCTCTTGATTGGATAGATTGATAGCAGCGCAGCCACTAGCTCCCACTGCTGTCAATCAAATCCAATGACACATGGGGCGGGGCTGAGTCCTGCATTCGGTGGCTATGGACGCCAAATGCTGGACTCGGGAGCGCGCCCGCAAGGTAATCCCCCAGGAGAGCGCTTCTCCTAAGGGGTTATCTAACGCGGGGAGGAGCTGAAAGAGCCGACAGGGGACCCCAGAAGACCAGGTTCAGGGCCACTCTGTGCAAAACAAGCTGCACAGTGGAGGCAAGTATAGGTTTGTTAATTAAAGAAAAAACACGAACCCTTACAATCACTTTAAGGTAACATGGATTGATTTATATAGTATGTTTCATATACGGTCATGTGAAATAAGTACACCCAATGGAAATGGTTGACTTTTTAAACCTATTGGAAAAGGCAAATGTTAGTTTTCCATTCAAACATTGTCTACAGATAAAGGCGATACGCATGAACAAAACGACACAATTTGACATGGCGTATTCATTCTCATAATCAGAAATCAAATATCACATGAAAAGAATCAGGTGGTCCAGATTAGGTGCCAATGATTAGCCTACACACATGCAGCCAGGGACAAGTGCAGTCAGCGACGGCTGTCAGATTTCTACTCTGCACAAATCAATGGCTGGAGCCACCGCAGTTTGCTGTAACCGCTCAACTAAGTAAGTTGCATGTGAATACAGCTGACCCTGAACGCAGACCGCTGGGGAGATTTACTAAAACTGGAGTGCGCAAAATCCGGTGCAGTTCTGCATAGAAACCAATCAGCTTCCAGAGTTTTTTTTTTTTTTTTGGTCAAAGCTTAATTGAACAAGCTGACGTTATAAGCTGATTGGCTATCATGCACAGCTGCACCAGATTTTGCACTCTCCAGTTTTAGCAAAGTCCAAGGTCCGTGTTTCTGTTGTGTTTTTAACCAGTAAGAAAACCCAAAAATTTTGCAATAAAAAAACAAAACAAAAAAAACTGGCCTAAAATTTCAGACTGGTGGGCAGTTAAGCAAAATAACTGCATGGAATATAATTTCTGCTAAAGGGTGCAATACCAGCTTCGATCGATACATTTTTATTCATATATTCTATTCCTGTTAGACTGAAAATGCATATTTTCTGCACTTTAATTTAAGGTGGAACTTTAGTCAGAAAAAAAAAAAAAATCCTGCAGGCACCTTTTGCAGGTATAGCTATGTAAAACATTAAAAAATAAGTGCCTATACTGTTTAAAATCCAGTAATATACTGTCTCACCCTGCTCTGCACATGCTCAGTTGCTATTTTTAGTGGGGAATTTATAGGGGCCGATCTGCTGACAACCTAAAAATTTACTGCTGTTTAGGGGCTCTGGGCTTCAACAAAATGGCAGCCTTCAGCAAGAAGAAACAGGAGCAATGCTGGAGGCAAATTTACAGCACTCATTTTGGTAGCATATTTTTTAATGTGGAATGCAAGTTCCTTGCTAAAGAACATTTTTTTTTTTTTTTTTATATCAAGTTGTCATGGGTAAAGTTCCACTTTAAAGTGTAAGGCTGGCCAAACATTAAACAATTTTCTGATTCAATTTTAGATTACCAAAACCATATAATATGAGGTGAAACCTAAACACTTTCAATTTGTATGCAATCAGGCAGGCCATTGCACTACAGAGTTGAAGGTAAATCTAAAGAAAATTGTATAGTGTATGGCCAGCCTAAGTTTACCTTTACAAAAACTCCCCATCCCACCTGGTCCCGCTGTACCAGATTGCAGTGATCCCCCCGCAGTCAGACACCGAAAAGCCACTTCACCAGTCCAGGGATTTGAGACCACCCCCCCCCCCCCCCCCCCCCCACCCCCGTGGCTTAATCTTGTGTACTTATTGCTTAACCAGTACAGATTACAAAGATTCTAATTGATCGGCACCATCATATGGATGGCGCTGACCAATCAAAAGCTGTCTAGCCTGTACTGTCAGCGCTGCGAGGAGAGGAAGCCACCGGATTGGATTTCAAATCCCCCAGATCGGCGAAGCGGCTTTTCGGTGTATGACAGCGGGGGGATTGCGGCAAGTCCAGTGTAAAGGTCACTTTACAGATTTTCTGTAAAAGGTGAACTTACACTTTAAAGTGGATATAAACCCGATTCATGAAATCTGACCTGGGCACATATATCTGTAGTGTTTACTTATCTCTCTTCAAAGCCCTGAGTCCCATGTCTTTCTGCTGTTTTGTTCCTCTGTATTTAGCATGATAACTTCTGACACGTTCTCTGGCACGAGGTAAAAGCAGCTTGAAATTTGTGTCGGGGGTGTGTAAATAGATTAGCAGAGAGCTTGTCTTGTCACAGCACAGCTCTGCAAGTATCTTCATTTTTCTGACTATGTGAAGGGGGGGGGGGTGCCTTTCCTCCAATCAGCTGTGACACAGTGTAAGCCCAGACACCACTCCTACAGTTGAATGAGGAAGTAAGAATTCTAACATGATGTTAGAATTCTAAAGAATATAGCAAGGGAAAGACAGCAGATATACAAGTAAAACTTATGTAGGGAGATTTGTTTGGGGATATGATTTCAATATACAAATACCGTACTGGTGACCCCACAATAGGGATAAAACTTTTTCGCTGATGGCAGTTTAATAAGACACGTGGCCACTCATTTAAAATGAGAAGAAAAGAGGTTTAACCTTAAACTACGTAGAGGGTTCTTTACTGTAGTGCCCGGTATACACGATCCGATTATCGGACGAATGATCGTGCATTTTTTTTTTTTGCATGCTAATCTCACGTCGAATCTGATGAGTTTACTAAAGTCACGAAAATTCTCGTACGACAGCATAAAAATTCGGAAGTGATGTCATGTGTTGTAATGCATTTGTGTTGCATTTTCGAACGATAGGTGTACTGATTAAACGAAAATCGTCCGATCTGGCATCGTACGCAAAAAAATTCAGTGCATGTCTGATAGAATAATATTGGAAGAACTGTCCTGATCGGCTCTCGAAAGCTCTATACTAACATTCCGATTATCGTACAATTGATTCCAATGTGGCATCTTTTATACGATTTTCGGATCGTGTGTATGCGGCTTAAGAGCGGCAAGGGTGTGGAATTACCTTCCACAGGCGGTGGTCTCAGCGGGGAGCATTGATAGTTTCAAGAAACTATTAGATGAGCACCTGAACAACCGCAACATACAGAGATATACAATGTAATACTGACACATAATCACACACATAGGTTGGACTTGATGGACTTGTGTCTTTTTTCGACCTCACCTACTATGTAACTGTTTCATCTCTGAGTATAATCAGAGGTTGTTCACTTCACTGGGTATAGGAGAGGGTTTACATCCACTTTAAGTAAAATACCTTTACATATATTCATATGACTGTAGTATTGAGTTTCCCCAACCATTTTAAAAACCAGAAAGGCCGACCCATTCCATGTGCTGAGACTATGTACTCCAGACTGTAAACTCATGCTGGCAGAATTTTCTCTCCAGTCATATCTTGTTATTTCTGTAAAGGTTTGCAATATGGATTTGTAGCACCTGTATTACTCACCCATTTGTATGATCCACAACGGATATGATATTAGAGAGATAGGGGTATAGAGAGATAGGGGTATAGAGAGATAGGGGTATAGAGAGATAGGGGTATAGAGAGATAGGGGTATAGAGAGATAGGGGTATAGAGAGATAGGGGTATAGAGAGATAGGGGTATAGAGAGATAGGGGTATAGAGAGATAGGGGTATAGAGAGATAGGGGTATAGAGAGATAGGGGTATAGAGAGATAGGGGTATAGAGAGATAGATCTAGCCATCTATATATGTGTGTATGTATATGTGTATATATATATATATATATATATATATATATATGAGGTTACAGTCCACTTACCGGGAGTTTCCACTCTTTGATAGTGATAAGGGTTGACGCACACTTCATCTTTCTTAAGATTAAATGCGTATTCACAATTTTCAATTGCCTTCAGTTCGTGATGACTGTGAAGGTCTGGCCAGCGCCAGAGGCGGCAGTAAATGACGTGCGGTAACCCTTTACGGTGGGACACTTGAAGGCGGCCATCGAGAGACCTGGACAGCAGAAGGGTGGATAATTAAGAAGAAAAAAATAAAATAAAATAAAAACAGGCTTGTCCTGTGTCTTTAGATATTAACAGCAGTGAAGCAAAAAAAAAAGATAGAAGGAACATAGAAGAGACCACTCTGTCCTTAACACTCACACAGAATCAGAGAGGTTGTGGTTGAAGAGGATCCCCGCACAAATGGACGTTTCACCGAAGGCATCTGACAAGGAATTGCCTTGCTTTTTATTGTTTTGAACGTTTTTTTTAAACCCAGGTGGGCCGTCAACCTGTATTCAATCCAAGTACTAGGCTTTCCTACTGATATTGCAACTAGGCTTTTTGATATTTCAAAAATGTAATAAAAAAATATATATATATATATTTTTATTGCTGCAGACTCATGCATCATGATTACTAATTGAAGGTAAAATTTTTTTTTCCATTGGGCCTAAATAGAGGCAATAACTGCCTGCTAAAAGGGGGGGGGGGAGAATCCTCAGCTAGGATTGTAAGATTTAAGGGCTAGACCAAAGCAGGACAAATGTGACCGCCATTGATAATGAGGGGAACATCTGAACCCTTCATTCAGCTGGCACATGGCGCCAGTCTGGATAGACCCAGGGTATGCATCCCCGGAACAGTGCTGAATGAGGTCATCCCAGATTAACCAAATTGACCTGCACAGCAGGAGGAGGTCATATTTATGAAGTTTCCAGGTTTGTGAACATGTGTCTGCCTCATGTTATGCCAATCGGGAAATAATGCATTCAAAGTGTGGAGTTGATTTACTAAAACTGGAGAGTGCAAAAACTGGCACAGCTCTGCATGGTAGCCAATCAGCTTCTAACTTCAGCTTGTTCAATTAAGCTTTGACAAAAAAAAACCCTGGAAGCGGATTGGTTTCTATGCAGAGAGCTGCACCAGATTTTGCACTCAGGCCACTTCTGAACTAATCAACATCGTAAGGGGATTCTATACTGACCATTAAAGTAATGGTCCCCTACGCTGACAACCAATATATTAAAATGTATTCCTTAGCTACGCACCAATTTGGGGGAAACACCAAGACCCCCATAATCACTATTAGATTTTCTGCAGATTTTTTTTTTTTGTCTTCAGATTTACCAAAACCATATAATATGAGGTCATACCTTAACGTTTCAATTTGTTTGCAAACAGGCAGGCCCTTGCACTACATGGTTTTGGTAAAAAAACACTGGTGAGCCAGGTTTTTGAGCGTTTATGGAAGTTTATCAGCGTTTAACGTTTTTTTTGTGGTCAGAAAAACAGCTCCTGAACGCGATTTTAGGGCGTTCAGAAAACAGTCCATAAACTCCACTGCTGATAAACGTCCTTATGTGCATGGACACACAGGGGGTTATTTTACGAAAGGCAAATCCACTTTGCACAAGTGCAAAGTGCACTTGAAATTGCACTGAAAGTGTACTTGGAAGTGCAGTCGCTGTAAATCTGAGGGGTAGATCTGAAATGAGGGGAAGCTCTGCTGATTTTATTATCCAAAGATAAAATGCTGTTTTTTTATTTTCCTTGCATGTCCCCCTTCCAAGTGCACATTCAGTGCAATTTCAAGTGCACTTGTAGTGCAAAGTGGATTTGCCTTTAGTAAATAACCCCCACAGGATAACACAGAGTGGAGTTTATGGGCTGTTGGAAAAAACAAAACAAAAACAAAAACAAAAAAAAAAAACGCCCAAACTCCTAAAAACGTCTGTTTACGAGCTTCAGTGTGCATGAAGCCTAAGGGTCATGTAATTATTACCATCATCATAATGGGTTTCCTGTAACTTTAAAAGTTATTTCAAGGGTTCCTCGGTTAAAAAGATTGAGAAAGGCTTCCGTAGGCCAGCGATAAGTTTGAACACATTCGGATCCTAGTCAGCCCGCCAGGAAGTGGTCACTGTACTGGGCCAATCATAAGCAGCTGAAGCATTTCCCGTTTCGCAGCCCACTACAGGTGAGAGGTTCTTGGCGGACTCGCTCAGGTAGGTCAGGACTAGGATCCACACACGAATTAGTTCATTACTGGTCTATACAAAAGCCTCTCTCGATCTGATCACGTCTGAGCTAATTAGTACTGTAGACTAGACTAAAGCCCCGTACACAAGGGCCAAATGTCGGGCGACATCAGCCGGTTCAATAAAAACTGGCCGGCATTCAGCCTGTGTGTAAGGCACCCAGTCTGACATAAGTCAGCCGTTTGGCCAGCTTCTGTCAGATGAGCATACTGGAAAACCAGCAGCTGGCTCCTGATCAATGCCATCAGCCAATGGTGGAAAACGCTGATCGGAGTTGTGACAGGAGTCACTTTGGGTGGGGGGTTTGTGGAATTCAGCTTACCTTGGGGGGCTTTGGAAACTCTGTGTCCAGCTTCCACGGACCCTCTTATGTGTAAATCACCCTGTGTCCATTAGAGGCACAGGGTGCCTGAGAACTCCACTATGACCTGTGCTAGTCAGACTCAAAGTTGTATATATTGTGTGTTGTCTCATGCTGTTGTGGACTCTTTGCTGTGATCGTTTGGGGTGTGGTTGTATTCTATTCTTTGTGTCCGTCTGCCTTGGAAGAAACGTATATTATGGGATGGATGTCTATGTGGAGGGGAGGGGGGATTCCTCCAACAGCTCTCCTTGTTGATAACACTGTTTACTGATAAGAAGTTTGAATACACCTGACCTGTGTGTCTATTGTGATTGGACAGTTTACCCCGTCCTGAATGCAAGGGTGGGGGGGGGGGGGGGAGTGTCTCTGAGTGGGACATCTGTGGTAACGTGCTGGAATAAGGAGTTTGATGATGTTGTTCACCCTACACTGTGTTACAACTAGTGACTGGGTGGGCTAAAGGGTTGTGGATAGTGCTGGTTCTGGACAAAGGAAGCATTTACGGCGGGTATGGTCCTGTTGAGGACAGGGGTTCGTCACAGGGGTGTTCGGATGGGGGGGCCGTCCCTCTGTCAGAACACAACAGCTCAGCGGAGGAGAACACTGTACTAACATCGGATCGTTCGTACAGCAGCTAGTAGTGTGCATCAGGAATTAACCAGGACTGATGGCCTCAAAAAAAATAAAATAAAATGAAATAATATTTTTTAAAAAAATGGAGATACCTCTTCCCCACTTTTTAATGGGCAAGGGGGAATCAGATGGGGCGGATGATGGGGGACACTCAGATGCTTCCCACTGCTTTCAAAAAATAAAGGAAAAACATCATTTTTGTGGAGAGCCTCTTTAACCTCATCACACAGTTCACACAACATACTTCATATAGAAGGCTATTAGACCAGAGAGGAAGTAAAATAAAAGAAATACTTTTTATGTACAGTAGAAGCTGAGGTCATAGTAAGCATTCAGAGAGACTGCAGCAAACAGATGCTAGATTGTCATGCAAAACACAAAGACCGCAGCAGCACTGAACAAAAACATAAGCAAAGCCGAAAAAGCAAAAAACACCGGTGTTATCTTTTGAAAGCCGCAACCGCAACTTTCCTCGCTAAATCAGGACCATAGACCCAGTGTACCCCCTTCACTCAATCTGCTCTACCCTGGCCGCCTGCCTACGCTCACCACAAGTTCAAACCCGCATTCTAGCGTGGAAGCACACAAAACACGATCAGCCAGAGGAAAAAAAAATAAATAAAAAATAGGCATTTCAAGAAAAAGCACAGCAAAGAAAAAATAAAAGCAACCTCAACACTGAAAGTTATTTTATATACTGTATGTGGATTAAAACAAAAATCCTTTGGAGACTTCCTTCCAAACACTACAAAAACACAAGGACCGGCTGCATATGCACATACACAAATGCAGATGTAAATGGTTATGAAATGAACAAAAAAGACGAAAAAGAAATAAAGAAAAAAAAAAAAACAGAAAAAAATAAAATAAAAATAAAATAAAAAATGAAATAAAACTTCTGAAACTGCTGGAGGAGTGGAAATTTGGAGTGTCGGTTTTTGTCCTCAATAAAAGAATCGTGGAATGATGGATTGAATCAGAAGCTCAAAACTACTTTGGAGTCCGCTCTAGAGGCAAAAAAATTAAGGTCAAGTTTCCTTGTGGTCTGCACAAAGTGGAGGCAATGACCCCCTCAAGACAGCAACGTACCTCCACCAGTGACAACACTAAAGCTGGAGGTAATTAAAAGGGTTAAGCAAGAATTCTCGGGTCAACATGGATCAGAATGGCTGCCTCTACTATGTGTAGAAGAAAGGTCCCTTAGATATTTTGTTGGTCAAATCATCAGCTAGGAAAAAAAAAAAAAAAAAGAAAAGAAAAGAAAAAGAAGAAAAAACAAAGTAAATGAAAGGTAACCATAACGTATAGTTTTTGATACAGGTCCAATTGTTTCTAATTAAGCATTCTGCAAGTGCACAAAAAGTCGCTAAATGTCCCGCCCCCCCACTCTCTAGAACCAATCACTCCCTCCTGCCCCGAGCTCTATGCAATAGATTGGCAGAATATTCACCTGGTTTGTTCAGAGAAGCTGTAAAGGGCTGTGGTATCCCACTGATCTATGGTATTTGGTGTACTCAGTCCCCAAATTTCAGAGCAAGTGCTGTGCATAAAATTAAAAAAAAAAAATAAAAAAAATAAAAAGTTGATGTGAACATGGAAGCATGGTTACTTGAAATACCATGATATCAAAACATGGAGAATGTACAGAGCACTTCCTTCACATATAAAGATACAATGAATGGCATCATTAGTGTAAAGGAAGGGGGTTAAATGGAAAATAAGGTGACTTGGAAGCTATGACAATGTTGAAAAAAAAAGCTGAACACAGTGGAACAGACGGGTTCATGGGGGTTATCACATTTTGGTTATAACGTCACCTTTTCTCTGAATGTGAATATGGATTGACACATGACAAGTCACAGTACAGACACCCTGGGCAGAGGACTGCAGGGGGCGCTGTTGCTCACATAGCACTCTACACAGTAATACAAGATCAGGCAACTTCGTATAAAGGGACTGTGGCCAGACCACTAAGAAGCCTTCAGATAACCACATACAAAAATAAAATCTAACAAATAAACCTGTAAACAATCTGCAAGGTTGAGAAACAAAATGCAGTTTATTCTATTACTCAGTCAGACTTATGCTCTACCAATGTCGTTTTTAAACACTTTACAAGTACATATAAAAAGGCACTGGAATTCATTTACATAGCTTTATAAAATCCAACAGTGTAATAAAATTAGGGCCCATCAAAAACCTTGTAATAAAAGTTAGAGCCCATTCATACAGGGTGGGCTATTTAGGCCACGTTATGTCGTGCATTGGGTTAAAAGTAGAACTCCAGCCTAAAACCTAAAAAAAAAAAAAAAAAAAAAACAAACAACAACAACACAAGAAAAGAGAAGGTGCAACTTGTTTTGAGGGCTGCACCCTCTTCCTCAGAGCCAAAATGTTTTGGCTTTGAAGAAGAGGGTACAGCCTTCAAAAAACAAGTTGTGCCCCCACTTTCTTGTGCTTTTTTAGTTTGGGTTAAAAGTAGAACCCCCAACCTAAAACCGAAAAAAAAAAAGAAAAAAAATACCACAACACACACCACAAGAGAGGGCGCAACTTGTTTCAAAAGCTGTACCCTATTCCTCAGAGCCAAAATGTTTTGACTTTGAGGAAGCAGGTACAACCCTCAAAACAAGTTGTTCCCTCTATTTTGTGTTAAAAGTAGAACCCCAACCTAAAACCAAACAAAAAAAAAAAAAAAAAGGGAGGGTGTACCTTCTTCCTCAAAGCCAAAACAAGTTGCGCCTCTCTTGAGTTTTATGTTTTTGTTTGGGTTAAAAGTAGAACACCGACCCAAATCCTAACTAAAAAAACACAAGAAAACTGAGCACAACTTGTTAAGAGGGCTGTACCCTCTTCTTCAAAGCCAAAATATTTTGGCTCTAAGGAAGAAGGTACAGACCTCGAAACAAGTTGCACCCTCTCTTTTTCAGGTTTTTTTTTTTTAAAGGTTTTTTCCAGTTGTTTTAGGCTGGTGTTCTACTTTAACCCAATGCACGGCATAACTAGCCAACATTGTATGAATGGGCCCTAACTTTATTACAGTTTTTGATAGGCCCCCATTTTATTATACTGTTGTTGGATTTTATAAAACCTAAATGAATAAATTCCAGTGCCCTTTAACTGCTTGTAAAGTTATATAAAATCCAACAACGGCATAAAAAAAAATAAAAAAATCAAGGCCTATCCAAAAACAGTATAAAGCGAGAATCCATTCATACAGGATGGGCTATTTAGGCCATGTTATCTCTTGCATTGGGTTTGAAGTAGAACTCCAATCTAAAACCTAATTTAAAAAAAAAAAAAGAAAAAAGAAAAGTGAGGGTGCAACTTGTTTCGAGGGCTGTACCCACTTCCTTAAAGCCAAAACATTTTGGCTCTGAGGAAGAGAGTACAGCCCATTAAAACACGTAAGCCATTTGGAACGTGGGCAATGTTCTCCCAAGCCCAGGAGCACGTGGAGTGGACGGATCGATTGTGTTACCTTATTGTGTCAGTCATATCGTTTGCGAGTAGATATACAATTACATTCTTCTCAATAAATGTTTTTTTTAGAGATAATGCGCTAGGCTGGCGCGCCCTCTTTTTTCTTGTGTTTTTTCAATTGCATCTGGGACACCCCCAGTCTGGAGAGGGCAGCAAGGTGCTGTGCGTTTCTATTCCTTCAGTCGTGAATCGAAGTGCAACAAGTACTCACATTAGACCACCACACTCCCCTCCTGACACCTATGCTGACTAACCTATGTAAAGAAAAAAAAAAAAAAAGCCGCGTCAGCTGCAGGGGAGAGCAGTGAGGGCCAACAACAGCTGGGACATGGAAGACTATGGGTGATATCACCCCTTCCAGAATTTCCAACCGTGCACTCTTCTTCCCTGCAGCCTCCACTGGCTGACATAGGTGAATAGGTGATCACGTGATAAGAGCAGAGGTGTTGGGGGGTGGGGGATATTTTTAAGACTAGTTAAGTTTAGGCTGGAATTCTAATTTAAGTCGGTCTTTTAAGGCAGTCCATTAACTTGAATAATCTGCCTAACACACAATGGGCCAAAAATCACTCCTGCGGCCCATTTCTCTAGCGTAGTGCAACATAGGGCGTCACCATGTACTGCAATACTAAATCACAATGAAGGACACAGCAGAGAACCAGTAATTTGCATTACCACAGTGCCATGGTGTGAATGGGCCTTGAATGTTAAAGAGGCTTCCAAATGTCTTTTTACACTATAGGTAAAGACAGTGGGTGTCTAGAAACAACTAGCGTCTATGCCCCCCTACATCAACACATAAGTAAAATCCTTATTTAGCAGCGTGTTCTGCTCATCCCTGCAAACAGGCTGTGGAGGGGGGTGGTTTAGAAGTCAGCCTGGTCATCAAGAAACTTGAGGCTGTATTCAGGCTCAGACCACGCATGTTCCTGACTGCCATGACATGCATTGAAGAGATACTAGGAGCTGAACCTTGAGGCTGTATTCAGGCTCAGACCATGCATGTTCCTGACTGCCATGACATGCATTGAAGAGATACTAGGAGCTGAACCTTGAGGCTGTATTCAGGCTCAGGCCATGCATGTTCCTGACTGCCATGACATGCATTGAAGAGATACTAGGAGCTGAACCTTGAGGCTGTATTCAGGCTCAGACCATGCATGTTCCTGACTGCCATGACATGCATTGAAGAGATACTAGGAGCTGCAATGGTGCTTAGCGGGAGCTTATGAAGTCCAACTGGGCCAGACTTCTGAAACTCCCCTGCTGGGAGTACTAGGGCACCTTGAGGCTGGTCTCCAAGGTGACTGAACCATAATAACCAGTTTGTCTTTTGAGCACAATATTCACGTGATAAATCGCGCCCAAATCACAACACATGAAGCTCACCCCTCAAAAAAGGAGCAGGAGCTTCTTTTGGGGCGACGGCGTCACACATTGTGGTTTGCCGCGATTTGTCACATGACAATCGCGGCAAAAATCTAACCACGATTTGGGGTGCCATTAAGTATGGCATCACAAACGCGCCCCAAGTTTTGCAGTGATTTGGAATGGTGGGCAGAATCACGGCGATTCAAATCGCCTAGGTGTGAATGGAGCCTTAGTCCATTAGCAAGCATTGATATTTACATCAAACTAATCAGTATCATGAATCCAAAAAAACAAAAACAAAAAACAAAACAAAAAACACAATACATTTCCTTGGATGAGGTATTAAAAACAGAAGCATTGCTCTAGAAGGAGGCCATACAGTTGGTTTTAAGCTGAACTCCAGCTAAACGCACAGATGAAATATAGTCCCATATTTCTGATCATCTAATCCTGAGATTTACACAGCACAGCCTTGTCTTGCAAGGTAGAAAACCTGATTTTATTCTGCTGCAGTGAACGGGTTTTCTTCCACCCCAGCCAATGACTGGACGGTGCAGCTTACCAGCTATTAGATGTGGTGGCTGCATTCATTTCTCATTTCAAGGTTCTCTTTGTTCTATTTTCATCTGGTGATACAGCCAGCAAGTCTGTTTTTCTTTCCAGCAGCAAGCTCTCCAGCAGAATGTATCAGTTTACATGGATGAGACAAACCACTTCTTACCACTGGCAGGGGCGGTTAAAATGAACAGCTTTTATTTATTCATGTAAAACCTTTATCCCAATTTTTTTTTTTTTAAATCGACTGCTGCAAAGGATAATAAAAAGTGAGCTAGAGTTTGGCTTCAATTTGTTAGCGATTCTGAATCAATACATCTAACCCCCTTCCCCTGCGCACCCCCCCCCCAACCCTCCCCCCCCTCCAGACTGACAATGCTGCTGTCTGCCGTGTCTCCTGTTCTCATTCCTCCAGAGTTGTCTCTCACTGACACAGGTGGTGTGTTACTGGCCAGTTCACCAGATGAAAACAGAGGAGGAAAAAGCTAAAGAAAACGAAATGCAGCCACTGCATCTAATGATTGGTAGGCTGCAATATATTACGTTTTTGGTAGAAGCAAAACAGAATTTCGGCATCTCTAAATTTTGATTTCCAATTTAATACAGCTGTAAAGTGGAGTTCCAGCCGTTAATTTAATTTAATTTTTTTTTTTAAAGACACCCTAGATGTACATCTAACCTAATGTTACAAATGCTCAATTTATGACAGGACGCTGTATTATTGCATATTTTAAAAAAGAAAAAACAAACTTTTATATTCTGCCTGCAGTGCGCTCCCATCTTTGTTGTGGGCATGTGAAGCCCACAAGTGTTTTCTTCCGGGAATCGGTGCTGCTGGTTACCCAGCATGCACCTCCGACTCTTGCGCGGCGCACGATTGGGTCTCTGGTTGCCATCACAATGGCGGCGGCGTAGGAAGGTCCCACCCCGTTATGGCAAGCAAATGTAAGCAGCTTGAGTCTAGACCAGGGGTCTCCAAACTTTCAAAACAAAGGGCCAGTTTACTGTCCTTCGGACTTAATATGGACCAGACTGTGGCCGTGGGGAGTAGAAAAGGTCCTGACATCAGTGGGAATAAACAATGCACCATCTTTTTTTGTCAGTGAGAGGAATTGTGCCCCATCAGTGGTGTCATTAAGCCCCATTGTTTGTGTCATTGGGAGGAATTGTGCCCCACCCTTGATATCATTGGGAAGAATTGTGCCCCATCATTGGCGTCATTGAGCCACATTGTTTGTGTCATTGGGAGGAATTGTGCCCCACCCTTGATATCATTGGCAAGAATTGTGCCCCGTGATTGGTGCCATTGAGCCCCATTGCTGGTGTCATTAGGAGAAACTGTGTCCCATCGTTGGTGTCATTGGGAGGAACTGTGCCCCTTTATTGATGTCA